>NW_026843930.1:0-237500 GCF_029531705.1 Pantherophis guttatus | reverse complement strand
GTTTAAACCTGGACAAATGATCCCCCACACACACACCTTAAACATAGAAGATTAGTCAGAAAGTGAGTCGGTCAGCTAGAGAGATCAGAGAAGGTCTCCTGTAGTTGCTGTTCTACCCTTCTGAGGTGTCTCTTCGTTGGAAAGTTTCTAGTCCTCATTTCTTCTGTTGAAAATGGCCGATTTAAACAGGGAATCTACCTTGATACCTCTGTGTTTAGATTAGATTAACGGAGTTGGAAGGGACCTTGGAGGTCATCTAGTACAACCTCCGTCCAAGTAGGAGACCCTACACCATTTTTGACCGATGGCAGTCCAGTCTCTTCTTGGAAGCCTCCAGGGATGAAGCTCCCACAACTTCCGAAGGCAACTTCTGTTCCGCGGTTGATTGTCCTCACTGTCAGGAAATTTCTCCTTATTTCCAGGTTGAATCTCTCCTTGATCAGTTTCCATCCATTGTTCCTTCTCTGGCCTTCGGGTACTTTGGAAAATAGCTTGGCCCACTCCCAGTGGTGGGATTCAAGTAAATAAACAACCGGTTCTCTGCCCTAATGATTTCTTCCAACAACCAGTTTGCCAAACTGCTCAGAAAGTTAACAACCGGTCCTCCTGAAATGGTGCGAACTGGCTGAATCCCACCACTGCCCCCTCCTCTCTGTGGCAGCCCCTCAAATATCAGAAGATGCTCTCCTGTCTGCCCTGGTCCTTCTGTTCCGTAGACTAGCCAGGCCCAGTTCCTGTAACCGTTCTTCCTATTTTTGAGCCTCCAGCCCCTTCATCATCCTGGTTGCTCTTCTCTGCACTCTTTCCAGAATCTCGAAATCTTTTTTATAGTGTGGTGACCAAAACTGGATGCAGGATTCTAGGTGTGGCCTTACTAAGGCTTTGTATAGAGTGGTATCAGCACTTCCCTTGATCTTGATTCCATCCCTCTGTTAATGCGATTTAGGATTGCACTGGCTTTTTTGGCTGACTTACTGTGAGTCACAGTTCTTAACTTGAGCCAGCCTTCCATAATGTGGGACCCTCTGTATATGTTAAATCCTAAATCCCATCATCCCCAGCATCAGGCTTATCCATAGGGTGTGGTCCATAAAGGCAAGACAGCAGCCAGTGGGATCAAAAATTTGTTTTGTTTTTTACATGCCCGGATACCCTCACATCTTGTACATCCAACACACCCAGCCTAATGGTAGTCCTTTTTTTAAAAAAAAAATTTTTTTGGTTTATATGCCGCCCTTCTCCGGAGACTCAGGGCGGCTTACAATGTGCTCAGCAATAGCCTTCATCCTTTTGTATATTTATACAAAGTCAGCTTATTGCCCCCACAAACTGGGTCCTCATTTTACCTACCTTAGAAAGGATGGGAGGCTGAGTCAACCTTGAGCCTGGCGAGATTCGAACCTGCAGTAATTGCAGGCAGCTGTGTTAATAACAGGGTGCTTAGACCACTGTACTATCAAGGCTCTTGATTTACAACCTTTCATTTAGTGAGCATTCAAAGTTACGACGGCACTGGAAAAAAGTGACTTATGACCGTTTTTCACACTTATGACCATTGCAGCGTCCCCGTGGTCACATGATCAAAATTAGGATGCTTGGCAACTGGCGTGACGGTTGCAGGGTCTTGGGGTCATTTGAGCCCCTTTAGTGGCCTTCTAACCAGCAAAGTCGATGGGGAAGCCAGATTCGCTTAACAACCATGTGACTAACAACCACAGTGGTTCACTTAACAACGGGGGCAAGAAAGGTCTTAAAATGGGGCAAAACTCACTTAATAACCGTCTCGCTTAGCGACAGGAATGTTGGGCTCAATTGTGGTCCTAAGTGGAGGACTGCCCGTATTACAGAAATCAACTTAACTGGGCTGAAATCAGCAGGCAAGAGTGACTTAGGACCGTTTCTTATGGCCTTATTGTCGTCGTAAGCCGAGGACTACCTACAGAGAAGTCCAAATTGGCAAATATATTGCAAAGGGCGGGATATCATAGAATCATAGGATGATAGACTGATAGATTGGAAGGAAAGGGACCTTGAAGGTCATCTAGACCAGCCTTCAAATGTGGCAAAATGATTAAAGATGTTTTCCGTCTATCCGTGCTTCTCAACCTTGGTGGCTTTAAGACGGGTGGACTCCAACTCCCAGAATTCCCCTGTGGGGAATTCTGGGAGTTGGAGTCCACCCGTCTTAAAGCCGCCAAGGTTGAAAAACACTGTGCTAATGTGCCATATTGGTGCGGGCTCCATCCTTTTGCGTAACACACGGATGAGCGAGAGGACCACTGTTGTTGTTTTATTTCCGTGTTACAAAACGCACAAGTGCGCAAAGGAGTGTGGCCTCCTGTGATCTTTGCCGTTATTAAGATGCCCGGCTGTATTCAGTTCGATTTGGCAGCTGTCACTCAGCCATTGTTGACGCTCAATGAAACATTGGCTGAGTTCCCATCACAGGATGCACGATGTAAAGTCACACAGGTGTGCAAAGGTAGATTTTCACTGACCCGGTTGTGTACTCCTTATCATTCTGGACCTCCTCTATCTTTCATTATTTCCCACTATATTTACAATATATGATTTTGGCTGCAGTTCATACCCACATTTTATCAGTTCTCTGGATGGCTCTGATTGTGATCTTCCTCGAAAAGGACCAAGTCCTTTGATACCCTTATCTGGAGACCACCACGGAGGTTCACAAGTGGTCCTTGACTTATGGCCATTTGTGGGGTCCGTGGTGCTCTCTGAGCTTGGTGCTTTTCTTGCAGATGCTTCTGTCTATGGAGCTCCTAAGTCATGCAGGCCCTGGTTGTCTCAAAGATGCTTTCCCAAAAGGTAACTGGACTTTCCTTGAAGACGTTTCGCTTCTCGTCCAAGAAGCTTCTTCAGTTTTGAAGGGAAGCTGAAGAAGAAGAAGGAGGAGGAGGAGGAGGAGGAGGAGGAGGAGGAGGAGGAGGAGGAGGAGGAGGAGAAGGAGAAGGAGAAGAAGCAGCAGCACTGAAGAAGCTTCTTGGACAAGAAGCGAAACGTCTTCAAGTTCAGTAAGAGCCTTGATAGTACAGTGGTCTAAGCACCCTGTTATTAACACAGCTGCCTGCAATTACTGCTGGTTCGAATCTCTCCAAGGCTCAAGGTTGACTCAGCCTTCCATCCTTTCTAAGGTAGGTAAATTGAGGACCCGGATTGTGGGGGCAATAAGCTGACTTTGTATAAAATATACAAAAGGATGGAGGCTATTGCTTAACGCATTGTAAGCCGCCCTGAGTCTCCGGAGAAGGGCGACATATAAATCAAATTAAAAAAAAAAAAAAAAAGTTAAGTCCAGTTGCCTTTTGGGGAAAAAAAAAACACCTTTAGAAATGCAGACGTTTAATCACCCAACTAGGTAACATCATCAGTACTAGAAGGAAGTGGGGGTTTTGCTCTCATTTTATGTATTAGTGGCTATGCGCACTTGTTTAGGGATCAGTCGAAGTGATGCCGGTCGTGAAAAAGAGTGACAGGAGGACCCCCGTTCAAAGCGATAACCATCGCACCGGCCTTATTTATTATTTTTTATTTATTTTGTCGCATTTCTATGCCGCCCAACTCCCAAGGGACTCTGGGCAGACAAACGATGGCAATTTGGGGCAAATTTAAGGTTGGTTGCGGCCTCTTGCAGTCATGTGATCAGGTTGTCTTCTCCTGCAAGCAAAGTCAATTGGAGAAACTAGACTCGCTTAACAGCCACACGATTCATTTAATGACCATGTTATTCATTTAACAACTGGTAAAAATTGAGTCCGGTCCTGTAATGATTCATTTCATGGCCCCATCACATAGTAATGGAAGGGCTTTCGTTGTGGTCATAAACCGAGGACTTACCTGTATTGGCCTGTCGGAAGATTTTTTTTAAAAAAAATCAATCTACAAGTAGTCCTCGACTTACAACAGTTCGTTTAGGGACCATTCGAAGTTACACCATCAATGGAAAAAGTGACTTACAACCGTTTTCACACTTAACGACCTTTACAGCATCCCCATGGCCATGTGATCAAAATTGGGACGCGTGGCAACTGACTCGTATTTATGACGGTCGCAATGTCCCGGGGTCACGTGATTCCCTTTTGCAACCTTCTGACAAGCAACGTCCATGGGGAAAGCTGGATTCGCTTAACGTCCGTGTGACTAACTTAACAACTCACTTAACAACGGTGGCAAAGAAAGGTCGTAAAACGGGGGAAAACTCACTTAACAAATGTTAGCAACAGAAATGTTGGGTTCCATTGTGGTCATAAGTCGAGGACTATTACTTGTATTTAGGGTGTATCCGGGGCATAGACCAAGGATTCTGTAATCGTTGTTTCCAATGTGTGATTAGTGAAAATTGGCCTGTTGAGACAATGAGAAGTAGCAATCCACTTCTTGTCTGGATTTCATCATGGGATTATCAGATTAACAGAGTTGGAAGGGACTTTGGAGGTCATCTAGTCCAACCCCCGCCCAAGCAGGAGACCTTACACCATTTTTGACAGGTGGCAGTCCAGTCTCTTCTTGAAAGCCTCCAGGGATGAAGCTCCCACAACTTCCGAAGGCAACTTCTGTGCCATCAGTTGATTCTTCTCACTGTCAGGAAATTCCTCCTTATTTCCAGGTTGAATCTCTCCTTGGTCAGTTTCCATCCATTCTTCCTTGTCTGGCCTTCGGGTGCTTTATCCTAGAACATCTCAGGAGCCTCGTCTATGTCAGGAGTTGCCAGGAAGGACACAAAGTGGGCCTGATCTGCTTCCAGGTGGATGAAAGAACATAGAATAACGGAAGGGACTTTGGAGGCCATCTAGACCAACCCCCTGCTCAAGCAAGAGGCCCTAGAGCCATTGCTGGAGCCTTTTAAGAAGAGACTTGTCTGAAATGGTGTAGGTCTCCTGCTCGAGCAGGGGGTTGGATTAGATGACCTCCAAGGTCCCTTCCAACTCTGTTATTCTATGTTCTCTCCAGCCTCTTCCCTAAAAGCCTGCAGTGATGGAGCAGCCGCAACTTCTGGAGGCGAGTAGTTCCACTGGTTAATTGTTCTCACTTTCAGGAAATTTCTCCTTAGTTTCAGGTTGCTTCTCTCCTTGATTAGTTTCCATCCGTTGCTTCTTGTCCTGCCCTCAGGTGCTTTGGAGAATAGGTGGGCCCCCTCTTCTTTGGGGCAGCCCCTCAAATATTGGAACACTCTAGAATATCCCCTCCCCCCCGCCCACCAGATCTTCTCTTCGTCAGATTAGAGATACCCAATTCCTGCAACCCTTCTTATGTTTTAGCCTCCAGAGCTCTTATCTTCAATCATAGGAGAGGAGAGGGGAGGGGAGGGGAGGGGAGGGGAGGGGAGAGGAGAGGAGAGGAGAAGAGAAAGAGAAGAGAAGTGAAGAGAAGAGAAGAGAAGAATATATAGAATAGAATAGAATAGAATAGAATAGAATAGAATAGAATAGAATAGAATAGAATAGAATAGAATAGAATAGAATAGAATAGAATAGAATAGAATAGAATAGAGAGATGGAATGGAATAGGAAATGAAAGGGAAGGGAAGAGAAGAGAAGAGAAGAATATACAGAATAGAATAGAATAGAATAGAATAGAATAGAATAGAATAGAATAGAATAGAATAGAATAGAATAGAATAGAATAGAATAATATGCAGAATAGAATAGAACAGAAGAGGAGAGAAGAGGAGAGGAGAGAAGAGAAGAGAAGAATATACAGAAGAGAAGAGAATATACAGAATAGAACAGAACAGAATATTCTTTATTGGCCAAGTGTGATTGGACACACAAGGAATTTGTCTTTGGTGCATATGCTCTCAGTGTACATAAAAGAAAAATAAAATATATTCATCAAGAATCATAAGATACAACAGTTAGTGATACTTTATGTTAAACCATAATGATAATTTATTTAAGCCATTTTATTTAGACCATTTTATTTATTTAAACCATTATGACAGTTTATTTAAACCATAGTTTAAATGAACCAACATAAGGTGTTAACGTGCAAACAAACTGGGAAAAGTTCCTTTGGCTGGTGGAAGATGGGGTGCAGTAGTTCAGTTCTCAGCCAGCTTCCAGTTAAAAGCAATATAATAACTATTTTTTTAAAATCTTTGCTCCTGGTCCTTCGCTCCCCCTCAGAGCAAACCATGTAAATTTAATTAATGCACGGATTTAATCTCTTTAAAAAAGGAATTTACCTGATTTAAGTACAGGGCAACCTTGGCGTTTGCTAAAGCTAAATCATAGCTTGCCCTGATGTTGCAATTGGAGCAGATGGGCATGACAAAGGAAAATCTCTTTTATTGCATTATTTCCATCCAGCCTTGTGACGGTTCTGCGTTTTTCAGCTGGTTTTTCATTGGAGCACAAGAAAATCCCATTTCTGCCATGTCAGGGCCACCTCTTAAAACTGGTGAAGGTAGGGGGAGGGGATTGTGTAACCTGGCTAGGTGGCTCAGTGGCTAAGACACTGAGCTTGTCAATCAGAAAGGTTGGCGGTTCGACTCCCTAGTATAGGTTCTCCTGCATGATCAGGGGGTTGGACTAGATGACCTCCAAGGTCCCTTCCAACTCTGGTACTGTTACTGTTACCTTGATAGCTGAATTGCTAGGGAGATCACAGAATATGTACAATGGCTAAGACCCAGTGAGTCTCAACCTCGAGCGCTTGAAGATGGGTGGACTTCAACTCCCAGAATTCCCCAGCCCAGCAAGCTGAGGTTGAGAACCATTCTGGCTCTAAGTTCAGCCATAGAGCGGCGATGGGGGTTGGGTGGGTGGAGAAATGGTTTCCAGAACCCCCCCCCCCCCCCCCGAGGAGTTAGCAACACAATCTATTAATTTCAGGGTTTTGTTCTGGGTTTTTTTTGCAAATTTATCTTGTTTCATTCTACATTGCTCTCATTGATGTCAATCTATTAGGTTCGGTTCCACTGAGATCAAGAAATTTCATAAACATTTGCACAACTACTTGTCTGTCTATCCATTGATCTCTTTCATCTCTCTCTCTCTCTATCTATCTATCTATCCACCCATCCATCTTTCATCTCTCTCTGTCTCTCATCACTCATCTCTGTCTGTCTCTCTCTCTCTCCATCTCATCTCTCCATCTTTCATCATTCTCTCTCTCTCCCTATCATTATCTGTCTCTCTATCTGTATCATCTATCATCTCTCCGTCTGTCTCTATCTTCTATCTGTCTGTCTATCTCTCTGTCATCTCTCTTCCATCTCTCTCTCTCCATCCCATCTATCCCTCCCTCCCTCCCTCTATCTATTTATCTATCTATCTATCATCTATCTAATCCTCTCTCTCTGTCTCTCTCTATATATATATATCATCTATCATCTCGCCATCGGTCTCTCTCTCTCTCTTTCCATCCCATCTATCCATCTATCTTTCACCTCTCTCTCTATCATCTATCTATCTATCTATCTATCTATCTATCTATCTATCTATCTATCTATCTATCTATCTATCTCTCCATCTCTCCATCTATCTATCTCTCCCCCATCCCATCTATCCATCTATCTTTCACTTCTCTCTCTCTTTCTGTCTCTATCATCTCTCATCTCTCCATCCGTCTCTCTCTCTTTCCATCCCATCTATCCATCTATCTTTCACCTCTCTCTCTCTCTCTTTCTCTCTCTCTATCATCTATCATCTCTCATCCATCTCTCTCTCTCCCCATCCCACCTCTCTCTCTCTTTCTCTCTCTATCATCTCTCATCTCTCCATCCGTCTCTCTCTCTTTCCATCCCATCTATCCATCTATCTTTCACCTCTCTCTTTCTCTCTCTCTCTATCATCTATCATCTCTCCATCCATCTCTCTCTCTTTCCATCTCATCTATCCATCTATCTCTCATCTCTCCATCCATCTCTCTCTCTCCCCCATCCCATCTATCCATCTCTCTCTTTCACCTCTCTCTCTCTCTCTCTCTCTCTCTCTCTCTCTCTCTCTCTCTCTCATCCACTTTCTCTCCTTCTGCCTCCCTCCTGCCCCTCCCCCCCCATCCTGGAGAACTTGTTTTCCATTGGAATCTGTTTCTGGTTGCAACTGTAGGTCCTGTCCTTCTCCGTACATTACCCCACCTGTAATATATTCATTTAACTTATTTTTAGGCGTGCATGCTTGTGGATTATCTCTAAATATATCTTTTTCTTAAAAAAAAAAAAAAAGAAAACCAAAATAGGCCAACCCCATTCCAACCTCTGGCACCCTGAGCTTCCTCGGTGAGAATGAACTTTCGGTCTGAACACCTGCAGTTCCATGGTTTTGTGCCGTCGGGCAAACGAAAGAAGCCAAAGCAGCCGTGTCCGTTTGATCTCGGCTAATCCGAAAACGCTGCCAGACTTGGGCTTCTGAATTAATGCTGGGGTGGGGAGGCCAACAGGAGATCCCACCACCAAGTAAAAAAACCCAGAGGGCAGCTCCGTAAAGTTGAGCTTGGCTGCCAAATAGATTTCTCTCTTGTTCTTTTGCCACCGGTGTGCAATTTCCACTCCATCCGTTGTGGGAAGTGCACAGTTCACTTGGCCTGTTGCACAACAGCCCGGTGTCCTGCAAAGATCTTCTTGTGCAACCAATTATTTTGCTTTTCTTTGCTCTGTGGGGCGAGGGGGGGAGGCCCGGGGGAGTGAGTTCGGTGATGTAATCCTTATTCTCTCTCCCCCCCCCCACTCCTTCTCCAGTGGCATCTCCTTTACCATGTGAATGGCTCTGCCAGGTCAGACCTGTTCCTCAGGTTTGGGTGTTCAGGGGTGTGTCCCCACTTTGCAGTGTGGATGTTTTCCCTGGGAACTCAAAGGTGTTCCTGGAGCAGAAGGCAACCCCCCCTTCCAAGGAGGCCAACACGGGCCCTTCCAGGCAGCCAAGGGAGAGGCACCCAACCCCGAGACAGTCATGACCTTGGATTGGAAAACCGAGGCTCGTCCTCGACTTACCACCATAACCGAGCCCCAGTTTTCTCTTGCAAAGCAAGTCAATGAGCTGTGATTTTTAATTAATTATTAACATTAATTAAAAATTAATTAATTAATTTTTTAAAAAACTGTGTTTGACACCGTTGCGGAGCGAATCAATGCCGTGGATAAGTGAGGAACACGGTTGCTAGGTGAATCTGGCTTCCCCGTTGCCTTTGTCAACGTCAGAAGGCCATTCTGCCGTTAAGTGAACCGTGCCGTTGTTAAGCGAATCCGGCTTCCCTCAATTGATTTTGCTCGTCAGAAGTAGGTTACAAAAGGGGATCACGTGACCCCCCCCCCGGGACACTGCAACCGTCATAACTATGAGTTCAGTGGTCAAGGATCTGAATTTTGATCACGTGACCGCAGGGATCTGCAGCGGTCGTAAGTGTGAAAAACAGCCGTGTCACCTTTTTTTCCAGCGCCATTGTAACTTCGAACAGTCGCTAAACAAATGGTTGTAAGTTGAGGACGATCTGTATTGTCGGCATGGTCTTTTGCACAGTGTGGCTACCCATGGTCAACTGTAAATGGGGGAATTCACCAGTTCTTGGCTTCCTTAAACCAGAATGGAAGGGAAGGGGAAGGGAAATAGCATAGAATTGAATTCAGAATAGAAATAGAAATTAGAATAGAGTAGAGTAGAGTAGAGTAGAGTAGAGTAGAGTAGAGTAGAGTAGAGTAGAGTAGAGTAGAGTAGAGTAGAATAGAATAGAATAGAATAGAATAGAATAGAATAGAATAGAATAGAAATATGGAATAGAATAGAATAGAATAAGCATAGAATTAGAATAGAAAGAATAGAATAGAACAGAACAGAACAGAATAAAATAGAACAGAATAGAATAGAATCAGAAACAGAAAGTGGAAGGGACCTTGGAGGTCTTCTAGTCCAGCCCCCTGCTCAAGCAGGAGACCCTATACCATTTCAGACAAGTGGCTGTCCAGTCTCCTCTTAAAAACCTCCAGGGATGACTTTTTTGACCTCCCTGGGAGGCTGCTGACCCAGAAACGTTCTCCAGCGCAAATATTTTCCCCCCCTTCTGTCGCTGGGAGATTGCTCTGGTGCTTGGTGCTGCAGCCATACCCAAATGACTTGGGGCCATTCCCACCCCTTCAGCTGCTCCTCGAAAGGGTTCGAATACCAGCAGCAGGATCCGCTCCCGCCTTGGCGCATGATTTGAGGCCGATGCATCCCTGCAGGGGAAAAACGCATAGCCCAAATGTTTGTTGTCCCCAGCAACCCAGCAACCTGGCAAGGCAAACCTGCTTTGGTGGGTTTGAGCAGGGCGGGGTGGCCAGGTGGGAGGGGAACAGAGGAAGCAGCTGTGATCGGAGGAAAGGCCTCCCATCCACCTCCCTCTCTGTATCTAAGCAGTGCAGCTATAGAGATCCTTAGGTGAAACCTGGCTCAAGAGCAGGAACTGCGAGAGGGACCTTGGAGTGGATTAGTGGATGATCATCATAATCATAAGTTTATTTGTCAAGCATATTTACTTATTTATTTATTTATTTATTTATTTATTTACTTACTTACTTACTTATCTATTTATTTATTTATTTATTTATCTATCTATTTATTTATTTATTTAATTTGATTTATATGCCGCCCTTCTCCGGAGACTCAGGGTGGCTTACAATGTGCTAAGCAATAGCCTTCATCCTTTTGTATATTTATACAAAGTCAGCTTATTGCCCCCACAAACCGGGTCCTCATTTCACCTACCTTAGAAAGGATGGAAGGCTGAGTCAACCTTGAGCCTTGGCGAGATTCGAACCTGCAGTAATTGCAGGCAGCTGTGTTAATAACAGGGTGCTTTAGACCACTGTACTACCAAGGCTCTTTTAAATTTATTTATTTATTTATTTATTTATTTATTTATTTATTTATTTATTTATTTATTTATATATTTATTTATTTATTTATATATGCCGCCCCATACTTTTTTATATATACCTGCTTAGTAGGGCTTTTGCCCCCCCCACCCCCGCCACCAAGCAGTGTTCTTTTTTATACAAAGTCAGCGTATTGCCCCCCCAATCCTGGTCCTCATTTTACCTACCTCGGAAGGATGGAAGGCTGAGTCAACCTTGAGCCTGGTGAGATTTGAACTCGCAGTAATTGCAGGCAGCTGGCAGCTAAGTGCTACTTTACAGCAGTTTAGTCTGCTGCACCACCAAGGCTCCTTTTACCTGTTATAACAGGTAAAAGTATAAACATAATTTGAATACATGAAAAGAGTAAGTAAAAAAGGAATATTAGGACAGGGACGGTAGGCACTCTGGTGCACTTATGCACGCCCCTTACAGACCTCTTAGGAATGGGGTGAGGTCAACAGTAGACAGTTTAAGGTTAAAGTTTTGGGGGTTTGGGGAAGAAACTACAGAGTCAGGTAGAGCATTCCAGGCATTGACCACTCTGTTGCTGAAGTCAATTTTCTGCAATCGAGTTTGGAGCGGTTTACCTTGAGTTTGTATCTATTATTTGCTCATGTATTGTTGTGGTTGAAGCTGAAGTAGTCATTGACAGGAAGGACATTGTGGCAGATAATTTTATGTACTATGTTTAGGTCAGACTGAAGTCGGCGTAATTCTAAGTTGTCCAAGCCCAAAATTTGGAGTCTGGTGGCATCAGGGATTTTATTGCAGTTAGAGGAATGGAGGACTCTTCTCGTAAAATATCTCTCGATTGTATTTATGTCCGATATGCAGTGCGGGTTCCAGACAGATGAGCTGTATTCAAGAATTGGTCTAGCAAAGGTTTTGTATGCTCTAGTTAGTAGTACAGCATTACGAGAGAAGAAGCTACGCAAGATTAAGTTAACAACTCTTAATGCCTTTTTGGCAGGGTGGATAAAAATCAATGATTTTTTAAAAAAAATCAAAAAAATCAGATTTTTTTATTTAAATCAGATTTTTTTTATTTAAATCGGATTTTTTTTTATTTTTATCGAATTTATTTTAATAAAAAACTTTTGGGGTAAAAATCTGTCGTAAGATAGTTTTCTATTTAAGATACATAAATAATTTAGTTTATTCAGCCTGAAATGGAGCTTAGTTATGTAGCATGAGGCTGTATATTCTGCAACACCGGGACTATCGGTGAGTCAACAGTGGGTCAAAGGAGTAGCAGAGATGACAGTTGCTCTTTAAAAATTATGATTTAAATCGAGTTGATTTAAATCAAGCCTTTTTACTAGTGATTTAAATCATGATTTAAATCGTGATTTAAATCAACTCGATTTAAATCAAATCCACTCTGCTTTTTGGCAATGTTGTTACAATGGGCTCGGGCACTTAGATCTTTAGAAATGAGTACTCCAAGGTCCTTGACAGAGTGAGGATCATCTATAAGGTCATATCCATCTAATAAAACATGTGTGCAGTCGCTGCCAAAAAAAGCTAACACAATCCTGGGTTGTATGAACAGAGGTATGGAATCAAGATCACGTGAAGTGTTAGCACCGCTTTGTAAATCCTCCGTAAGGGCCACACCTGGAATCCTGCATCCAGTTTTGATCACCACATTTACAAAATAGATGTGAGATTTTGGGAAAAAGTGCAAAGAGGAGATCAAGGGCCTGGAGACAAAAACATACCAAGAATGGTTGCAGGAATTGGGTTTGGCCAGTCTAGAGAAGGACTAGGGGGGATATGATGGCAGCCTTCCAATATTTGAGGGGAAAAAAAGGGGGTTAACTTATTTCCCAAAGCACCAGAAGGCAAGACAGGAAAGAATGGATGGAATGGAAACTAACCAAGGAGAGAAGCAACCTGGAATTGAGGAGAAACTACATAACAGCGAGAGCAGTTAACCAGTGGAACAGCTTGCCACCAGAAGTTATGGGTGCTTCATTACTGGAGGTTTATAAGAAGAGACTGGGCAGCCATTTGTCTGGAACTGTATTGGGCCGTGTTGGCGAACCTATGGCACACGTGCCGGAAGTGGCACAGAGAGCCATTTTTCTGGGCACGCAAGCCATCGCCAAGCTCACCTGAAACTGGGCAAGCGTGTGTGCCCCCAGCTGGTGTTTAGGCCTCTGGTGCGCATGCGCGCAATTCAGGGGACTCTGCTGGTCTTTGGAGCTCTGCGCATCCGCGCATGTTTGCACATGGGGAGGAGCCGCACGTTCGTGCGGATGGCATGCGAGCACGCACAGTGCGCAAAGCGCATTTCTGTTCAGCACTCGGTAAGTAAAAGGTTCGCCACCACTGGTATAGGCAGAGGTGGGTTTCAGCAGGTTCTGACCAGTTCTGGAGAACCAGTAGCGGAAATTTTGAGTAGTTCGGAGAACCGGTAGTAAAAATTCTGACTGGCCCCCGCCCCCATCTATTCTCTGCCTCCCGAGTCCCAGCTGATCAGGAGTGTTAGGTTCAGCTTGTAGCTTACTCCTAACTTGTTGGTCAGGCAATATATCTGTTTCTTTAAGAAACAACTGAGCCACGTAATCAGGGTTTGCTGAACCCTGTAATTAGGCTACAGTGCATAAATAAGCAGCGCAGAGAAGCGTTCCTTGTTCCTGATTGATCCTGTTCCTGTTGCTTCCTGCGTCTTTCTGCTGATTGGTGTTAGACTGAATTGTTATATGGTACTGTATACCGAGAGTTACTAAAGTCTGTTTGCTTTGGTAAGGGACGATACTTACTGGACTGATATTACTGTTTATGACTTTGGACTGTTTTACTTACACCGAGACTGCTTATTATCTTGTATATAAAGTATTTTTCTCACACGAGCTGCACGTTTATCTCCTTCCCTGTGTGTTTCTGCTCTGCTCGTTGCACAAGCAACAAATACTTTTTACACACACCCTAACAAGGAGGGAATGGAGATTTTACAGTATCCTTCCCCTGCCATGCCCACCAAGCCACACGCACAGAACTGGTAGTAAAAAAAATTGAAACCCACCACTGGGTATAGGGCAGTGATAGCTAACCTTTTTGCCATCGCGTGCCAAAAGTGGGGGCAGCGCGGGGGGGTTGCGCCTGCACGTGCCCACACCCATAATTCTATGCGCCCCACTCCCCCCTGCATGTGCGCGTGGTCCACCTACACTTCCCCTGGCTTTTGGCACACAATGGCACAGTGGGCCCGGTAGGCCCATTTTTCGCCCTCCCCAGGCTCCAGAGCCTTTCTAGGAGCCTGGGGAGGGTGAAAACGGCCTTCCCCACCACCCCCTGGAGGCCCTCCGGAGGCCGGAAACGGCCTGTTTCCCTACTTCTGGTGGGCCCAGAAGGTCTGAAAATTGGCTGGCCGGCACACACATGTACGCCAGAGCTGAGCTCGTGTGCCGAACGATATGGCCCCGCGTGCCACCTGTGAACACGCGTGCCATAGGTTCGCCATCACGGGTATAGGGTCTTCTGCTTGAGCAGTGGGTTGGACTAGAAGACCTCTGAGGTCCTTTCCAACTCTGTTATTCTACATTCCCCGTTTCTGTGGGTTGGTTGTGGTGAACTTTGCTGGGAATGAAAAAGGGGACCACGAGCAACGAATTATAATCACATTTTGCAATTGACTGATGAGAGTTTTTCTCAATGCCAGTGGATTGCTAAAATCAGGAACAAAATCCTTAGGGAAAGAATTGGCATAGAACCAATTTTAAACTGCAGGTGGTGGTCATTGACCTATGTCCCCAATTGTGCCACAATTCTGTTGCTAAGCGAAACAGTGGTTGAGTGAATTTTGCCCCATTTTACGACCTTCCTGGCCACTGTGGTTAAGTGAATCATTGAAGGAGTTAAGTTAGTAACCCGTTCGTTAAGAGAATCTGGCTTCCCCACTGAGTGTGCTTGTCAGAAGGTCGCAAAAAGGGGATTAGGTGACCCCAGGACACTGCAACCGTCATAAGTACATGTCAGTTGCCACGCATCTGGATTTTGATCATGTGATCATGGAGATGCTGCAAAGGTTGTAAGTATGGAAAACGGTCATAAGTCACTTTTTTCCAGTGCCGTTGTAACTTCAGACGGTCACTAAGTAAGTCAAGGACTTACCTGTACATAGAAAAACAGCAAATGAAGTTTCTTTATTATTATTATTATTATTATTATTATTATTATTATTATTATTAAGACATAATATGACATTACAAGACATACAACATTTATATATATACTCTTTTTAACAGCTATTTCGTGATGATCTTCTTCTAATATTCACATTTTCCCCCTTTTCCCTTCATATTATTCCAATTTCTTCTTGTCCCCATCTCTTTTAATTACCGTGTATTTCTTAACGTTAACATTTCTTAACATTCATATTCATTTTATATTTTCTATACATTGACGTATTCCTTCTTTCCTTTTTGACATTCACCCCTATTTTTCTTCTCCAATATTCCTATTCTCCAGCCAAACGGTCATAAGTCACTTTTTCCAGTGCCGTTGTAACTTCAGACGGTCACTAAATGGACTGTTGTAAGTCAAGGACTACCTGTACATAGTCATCCAGGTTCTGGTTGTCCCAAAGGTGGGGTTTTTTTCCAAGAGGCAACTGGACTTTCTGGTTTTCTTTGAAGATGTTTCGCTTCTCCGCCAGGAAGCTTCTTCAACTCTTGCCATTGATTCATTGTTATTCAGTCAGAGTTGAAAGAAGCTTCTTGGGTGAGAAGTGAAAACGTCTTCAAAGAAAAACCAGAAAGTCCAGTTGCCTATTGAAAGAAAAAAAGCATCTTTGGGACAGCAATTGAAGTGGTTTTCCCACTTGGAGTGGAGGTCCATATCGTGCAAGGCATATACAGAAAGAAGAGAAGGTCCAAACACAGAAGAAGATGAAGATCAGAGACACACTACAACAGCATCAGTTAACAACGGTTGAGGCTGCCAAAAGAGCAAGCACCCAAACTTCGTATCTTCCCTTGACACCCGAAGTGATAAAACAGGAAGCGAAGAAGACGTCAGTTGCTGTTCTGCCTTTTGCATTTGACCGGCATTGGCAAAATCTCCCACCAGTCAATTGCACTGTTCAGCTTGATTTGGATCAACAAATGACTGGCGTTGACACAAAGGCAGTTTGAATTTGGATCAGGAAATGACCGGCATTGTCAAAATCTGTGTCAAATCAATTGCAAAGGCAGTTTGATACGGATCAAGAAATGACTGGCATTGACACAATCCCCGTTAGTCAGTTGCAAAAGGCAGTTTGAATTTGGATCAGGAAATGACCGGCATTGTCAAAATCCGTGTCAATGACTGGTGTTGACAAATCCGTGTGTCAATCAATTCCAAAGGCAGTTTGGTTTAGATCAAGAAATGACTGGCATTGACACAATCCTCATTGGTCAATTGCAAAAGGCAGTTTGAATTTGGATCAGGAAATGACGGGGTTGACAAAATCCGTGTCAATGACTGGTGTTGACAAAATCCATGTCAATCAATTCCAAAGGCAGTTTGGTTTAGATCAAGAAATGACTGGCATTGACACAATCCCCGTTAGTCAATTGCAAAAGGCAGCTGTACTGGGAACAGCTTCCATCCTGCTTTTACCCCGTCAAACATCCACATCTGTCTATCCCAGGTCCTTGGGAAGGACCCCAAAAGGCCAAGTCCAGTCTCAACATCTGCCTGACTGTGCAACCAAGTGTAATTTCTTAAACTTACAGGATGCCCCGGCTCTGAGCAATTTTGAAAGGAAACAAAACCAAGGATAAACATAAATAAATCTTATCTTGAAGTAGAAAACGCGAAGCAAGGAATTATAGAGCCAGAGCTGTACGGTTAGCGCTCAAGGTATTGTGGTGGAGAAATTAACTGTAAAATAAGGATAGTTTACTGATTTGAACCCTGTGAGGTAGGAAATTTTGAACCTCTGAGCCAGTGGTGAAATCTAAAATTTGTTACTACCGGTTCTGTGGATGTGGCTTGGTGGAGGGGGTGTGTGTGTAATGTGACTGGGTGGGCGTGGCCAATTTTTTTTTTTTTTAATTTTTAAAACCATTTTTTCTACAACCTCTTCGGCGAAGAGGTTGTAAAAAAATGCTTTCAAAAGGCTCTGACGATCCAAGCTGTGTTGCCTGATCGGCAGAGGCTTTTTTTCTTTTAAAAAGCCTCTGATGATCAGGCAACTCAGCTTGAATCGTCAGAGGCATTTAAAAGAAAAAAAGCCTCTGCTGATCACGTGACTTAGCTGAGCATGGGGGGGAGCAGGGATTTTTGCTACCGGTTCTCCGAACCACCCGCCTCCATCGCTACCGGATCGGGCGATCCGGTCTGAACCGGGAGCATTTCACCCCTGCTCTGAGCTAAGGGGCGAAAGTTCCCACCAAAGTTTGTCTTCAAAACCAGCGAGTTTCGCTTCTCTTTCGCTGAACTGGCAATGCAATCTTGGGGGGGGGGTGCGGAGGGAGATGGAGGCTGCTCATTTGCACCCAGGGCTGTACCCAGCAGCTGTTTTGGAGTGTGGGGGCAGGGCCACTCTGGAGAACCTGGGATTCGATCTCGGCGCGGTCCCCACCCTGCTCATTCCCGGAGGAATGCCGTCCAGCTGGTTTGGCGGGACCTGCCTGGGCGTGAGCCCAGTTGCCCGTCGAGGTCCCTTGGAAGGATTTTTGAGAGTCGAAGAGCCGGATCCCAGTTCACAAGACCCAGCACACCAGGTAGTCCTCGACTTACGGCCATTCGTTTAGCGACCGTTCAAAGTTATGAAGGCGCCAAAAAAACTGACTTACGGCCGGCCGTTGCAACGGTGCACGGCTCATTGTCAAGGGCTTAAAATTTGGGCATTTGACACCCGGCATGTTTTTATAACACCTGCTACATCCTGAGGTCACAAGATAAGATGTTTGCATGTTTCCCAGCCAGCTTCTGGCAAGCTAAGTCAATGGGAGGGGGGGGGCTGGATTCACTTAATGACTGTGGGATACACTTAACAACTGCAGTGATTCAAAGAGAGATTCAACCTGGAAATAAGGAGAAATTTTCTGACACAGCGAATTAACCAGATCGGCGTAGGGGGGGAAATCAGCTGCTTTTTCTGAGTCTGGAACCGACTCATTTTCTGGCTTACAAGATACCGTTAAACCCCACTCTAGTGAAATATTTCAGACCAGCAAATACAGGTAGTCCTCGACTTATAAACAGTTCGTTTAGTGACCGTTCGAAGTTATAACAGCATTGAAACAAGTGGCCGAAGACCGTTTTACATGGTTAGGCGCTTTGCGGTATCTCTACGATCACATGATCAAAATCCGGAGGCTTGGCAACTGGCATGTACTTATGATGGTTGCCGTATCCCGGGGGTCACGCAATCCCCTTTTGCGACTGTCTGACCAGCAAATTCAATGAGGGAGCCGGATTCGCTTAACATCTGTGTGACTAACTTAAGAACAGCCATGATTCACTTAACAACGGTGGCAAGGAAGATGATGAATCGGAATTCTATGTAAGATGGAATACATTTTATCAATGGCTAGAGAAAAGGAGGAATGTAGGGACAGAGAATTAGAAACAAAGGGGAGAAAAGGAAGGGGAGAAAAATAAATTAATATTTCTTTTATTCTTTTATTTATTTTTCTCCCCTTTTCTTCCCCTTTGTTTTTAATTCTCTATCCCTACATTCCTCCTTTGTACATTCAATCACACTCCAGTTACCTACATATTCTATTCAAATCCAATTTATTCCCCTCTAATATAATAAATTGGATTTGAATAGAATATGTAGGTAACTGGAGTGTGACTGAATGTACAAAAAGTATATACGGAATATGCATGATGTTATATTGTAATATACACGAAAGAAAATGTGTTAGAAAAGTATGTACCAGACAAGTCGCACCAAGTCTAATGTTTTTAAATTGTATATTTAATTATATATGTGTGTGTGTGTGTGTGTGTGTAGGTTTTCGGTTATTCGGGTTTTCTCCCGTGTAGAATTGGAAGTGTCTTGGCGATGTTTCAATGAAGTCTCATTTGTCATCTTCAGGCTGGTGTTTTCGGCTTCGTGCTTCTAGGAGCAATGCTAGAACGAGCATTGCTCCTAGAAGCACGAAGCCGAAAACACCAGCCTGAAGATGACAAATGAGACTTCGTCGAAACGTCACCAAGACACTTCCAATTCTACACGGGAGAAAACCCGAATAACCAAAGACCTACATACAAACACCCGCGAAAACCTCAGAATATATATATATATATAAACAACGGTGGCAAGGAAGGTCGTAAAATGGAGCAATACTCATTTAACAACTGTCTCGCTCAGTGACAGAAATGTTGGGATTCAGGGGTGGTCGTAAGAGGCGAGGATGGCCTCTAAAGCCACCTCCGTCCCCCCTAAAACCAGATTTCCCCTACGAAATTGGAGTGGTGTGCTGTGCGAACGCACCTGGTGCACCTTGATCTGACCTGCATGAAGTCGGTGATGTCAACTGAGTGGCAAGATAGAAGCAAAATAAACAACCTCCACAGATCAACAACAACAACAAAAACAGTTAGCGAGTGTTGAAAGGCGCTGATTTCATTCTATCACGCATGGAATTCCAAGGGGAAGTGTTTGATTGTTTTCCGATCAAACAAAAACACACACACACACACACACAGAGAT
Source organism: Pantherophis guttatus (assembly GCF_029531705.1). The sequence continues at coordinate 217,989 of NW_026843930.1, read as the reverse complement.
GCTAATATTCCCTGGGATGAAGCAAGCCCCAGGCGCTCTTGCAGACAGAGGGATCGCTGCTTGGTGCCTTTTCTAACGGCCGATTGTAATGTTATATTGTGAAACAAGCCACCTTTTGCCTGAGCATCTAACACCGTGATAGCGAACCTATGGCACGCGTGTCACAGGTGGCACACAGGTGGAGCCATATCGGTGGACACGCAAGCGTTGCCCTAGCTCAGCTCCAGCGCGCATGCACGCACCGGCCAGCTGATTTTCGGGCCTGGTTCGGGCCCACTGGAAGTCGGGAAACAGGCTGTTTCCGGCCTCTGGAAGGCCTCCGGGCGGGGGGAGGCTGTTTTTGCCCTCCCCAGACTCCAAGAAAGCCTCGGGAGCCTGGGGAGGGTGAAAAATAGGCCTATGGGGCCCACCCATGGAAGGGGTGTTGCGCATATATGTGCGGGGGGCAGGGCGCTTGCTTTTGGCACACGACGGCAAAAAAGTTAGCCATCACTGATCTAACACAATGACCCCCCCAACCTTTTGGGCGCCAGGGACTGGTTCCGTGGAGAGGCCAGACACGGCCCTGTTTTTGGCACGCTGGGGCCCAGTGCTGGTCCACAGACCAGGGGTCGGGGATCCCTGATCTAACATAGATCATATACAGGCAGTCCTTGAGTTACGTCCGCAATCCCAGCCCAAAATTTATGTTGCAAAGTGAAACATTTCTTGCCACCGTTGTTAAGCGAATCACTGCATCTGTTTATGTTGTTAAGCGAATCTGGTTTCCCCGTGGACTTTGCTTGTCACGAAAGGGGAGCACGTGGTCAAAGGGGATCAAATATGAGTCAATTGCTCAGCATCTGAATTTTGATCGCGTGGCAACCGTCGTAAAGTGTGAAAAACGATCACCCTAAATAACTTTTTTCAGGGCTGTTGTAACGTTGAACGGTCACTAAATGCACCGTCGTAAGTCGATCACCAATATATCTCAGCTGAAACTTCTAGATATATAAATGAGAACAGGAGAGGTAGACCTCCACTTATGACCAAAATTGAGCCTGAAATTTATGTTGCTCAGTGAGAAATTTGTTAAGTTTTGCCCCCTTTTACGACCTTACTGACTGCAGCTGTTAAGTGAACCACTGCAGTTGTTAAGTTAGTCACTCTGTTGTTAAGTGAATCTGTCTTCCCCGTTGACTTTGCTTTTCCCGGGACACAGCGACTGTCATAAATACGAGTCAGTACGCTAAGAATGTTGGTCACATGACTATGGGGATGCCGCAGCGGTCATAGGTGTGAAAAATGGTCGTAAGTCACATTTTTAAGTGCCGTTGTAACTTCAAACTATCACTAAATGAACTGTTGTTAAGTCGAGGTACTACCTGTAATTGCAAAATATTTTTATCAACACAGTTCTGCAAATTCACAGCCCAAGAGACAGGCCAAAATATATCAACGTTAAATTTCTACAGGATTTTTTTGTTTATTTTTTAAATCAGGATTGATAATCTGTCTCTGATTAAAGTTTGGAGCAGTTCTTCCCAAGATTAATAAGGTCCATTAATTCAGCTAAAGCCAATTAATTTAATGGAGATGAATTAATTCAATTAAGATCCATTAATTCAGTTAATTAAGATCCATTAATTCAGTTAATTAAGATCAATTAAAACTGCATTTTGCATGATCTGCAGATTGAAAAATAGGCGAGTGATTGAAATTTGCTTCAAAATGAGTTGAAACGGCATTTGCCCCTGATAATATATATATATATTAGCTCCTATGCTAATATTGCAAGGAGGTGAGGAATGTTTTACCTGCATGGGGGGTGTATATATATATATATATATATATATTCCCCATGCAGGTAAAACATTCCTCACCTCCTTGCAATATTAGCATAGGAGCTTTTTAAGAAACTCAAGTGCGGGACCACACCCAAAATAAGATTTATCCAAATAAATCCCTTTAATTAGAGCTTCTGTGAACTTGTTGCTGGGTAGGCGACATTATTCATGGCACGGATAAAATGCCTTTTAAAATGCTTTTTTAAAATGGATTATTTTAAAAATAACGCTTTTGTTTAAAAATTCAACGCGTGCTCTTCCTTCAGTAATTCATTTTCTCCTTCCTGGCTTCACAGGGTCAGCTGAGCCTAAAGCTTTCTCTGATTTTCAGCTGCATTTGTATAACACGGTTATTGTAGTGATTGCATCCTAATTGCACTACCACATCAGGTGGTGACTCTGTATACAGTATTACATAAATAATGCATTACTTTTATACAGTGTGCAAAACTACAGGGAGACCTTGACTTATCATAGTTTGTTTAGTGACCGGTCTGAAGTTGCAACGGCACTGAAAAAAGTGACTTTTTCCCACTTAACAACCGTGGTCCCACAATCAAAATTCAGAGGGCAACTGGCATGTACTTAGGACTGTTGCAATGTCCCAAGATCCCTTTTGCAACCTTCTTGACCAGCCAAATTCACTTAACAACCAGGTTACTAACTTAACTCTAATGATTCACTTAACAACCGTGGCAAGAGAGGTGGTAAAACGGGACAAAACTCACTTAACTATTGTCTCACTTAGCAACATAGATGTTGTGGTCATAAGTTGAGTACTACATGGACAAACTAATCAAGGGTTTGTCCAAAATACTAAGCTATAAAAGTAAACAGGTTTGAACCCTGTGAGTTCTTCAAGGGACTCAGGTCAGTGTGTTGTGTGAATGGAACCACTGCATACCCCACTCTTAAAAAAGCTTTCAAGAAGAGACTGGGCTGTCATCTGTCAGAAATGGTGGGGGGGTCTCCTGCTTGGGTGGGGGTTGGACTAGATGACCTCCAAGGTCCCTTCCAACTTTGTTAATCTGTATCTGTATTATTAGTGCCTTGGTGGCGCAGCGGACTAAAGTGCTGTTAAGTAGCACGTAGCTGCCAGCTGCCTGCAATTACTGCAAGTTCGAATCTCACCAGGCTCAAGGTTGACTCAGCCTTCCATCCTTCCGAGGTAGGTAAAATGAGGACCCGGATAGTGTGGGCAATAAGCTGACTTTGTATAAAAAAGAACACCGCTTGGGGGGCCCCCAAAAGCCCTACTAAGCAGGTATCTACAAAAGTATAAAGGCTATTGCTTAACGCATTGTAAGCCTCCCTGAGTCTCCGGAGAAGGGCGGCATCTAAATCGAACCAATAAATAAACAAATTAGAGGGAGCCAGCAATTGTAGTGTTATCGTTACAGGTAGTCCTTGACTAACCACCATTTGTTTAGTGACTGTTCAAAATTACCATGGCACTGAAAAAAACTTAATTTACAACCGGTCCTCGCACTTACGACTGTTGCTGCGTCCTCGCGATCCCACGATCAAAATTCGGACGCTTGGCAATCTGAGCCATTATATCCATGACCGCTGCAGCATTCCGGGGTCCTTGAGATCATCATTTCTGACCTTCCCAGCCGGCTTCTGACAAGCCAAACCAAGGGCGGGAAGTCGGATTCAATGAACGACCGCGTGCTTCCGTTCGTAACTAAAGTGATTTGCTTAACAACCGTGACGAACAGGTCGTAGAATTGGGCTTCATGACTCATTGAACAAACACCTGTTTTGTCGAGCAGTGGAAATTCTGGTCCCCATCGAGTTGAGAATGGTTCTAAAGCGCTGGGTGTCGCCTTTGGTGAGACCGGGGAGTGGTGGTGGATGAGAAAGAAAGAAAGAAAGAAAGAAAGAAAGAAAGAAAGAAAGAAAGAAAGAAAGAAAGAAAGAAAGAAAGAAAGAAAGAAAGAAAGAAAAAAAAGTAGTCGTAAGTCGAGGACTGCCTGCATTGAAAATCAGGGATCTGGGATCCTTTTCTGCGCGGTGGGTAGAAGCCGAGGGTCATTCCTGCTCAAGGAGCTGAAAATGCAAAGGTGGATCTCCTACAGATTCTGGGAGTTGAAGTCCACACATCTTAAGGCTGAAACCCAATCCTGGCAGGGGAACCGGTTGGTAAACTGTGCCAAGAATTCCTCCCGGTTGAGCAGAACCCAATCCTTGCCTTGCGTGATCGAGGCCTGGCTGAGCCTGTGCCAGGAACGGCTGTGCCCGCGGGCAACTGATGGGCATGGGCACATTTCACTCCCACCTCCGTTACCGGCTGGGAAAGGTGGAGACTTTGAGTTGCAAAGAAAAAACTTGCAAAGGCCCCAGAGGTCTCCTCACCTCTCCTCTAGGAATCCGGAGTGGCCCACTGAGGGGCTCTCTATCACCTTAAGGACTAGAACCTTGGGTTGTTGTGTTTTTTTTTCCCCATAGCAACCAGCAAAGCTGTGGTTCCCAAAGCTGCAGGTGGCTCTGATTGGAGCAAGGCAGTGGGGAGGTGGCCTTCTCCTGGATGGGGAGCAGGTTCACCAAGCCAGGCAGGACAGGACAGGCAAGGCCGCCCAGGGCAGCGGCCGAGCAGCTGCGGGCAGGAAAACGGGTTGGTTCACCGCAGTTTCCACCGTGGCTTCTGTGCTTCCAGCATCTCCCAGGGGAGAAAAGAGAGCAGAAGGCAGGACTCTAGCTTTTGGAAACCCCCAGATCCTAGTGGTTAGAGCAGGGTTTCTAAATCTCATGAGTTTGGAGATGATGGACTTCAGTTCCCAGAATTCCCCAGCCAGCAAGCTTCAAGATGGGTGGACTTCAACTCCCAGAATCCCCCAGCCAGCCATGCTTTAAGATGGGTGGACTTCAACTCCCAGAATTCCCCAGCCAGCATGCTTTAAGATGGGTGGACTTCAACTCCCAGAATCCCCCAGCCAGCATGCTTTAAGATGGGTGGACTTCAACTCCCAGAATCCCCCAGCCAGCATGCTTTAAGATGGGTGGACTTCAACTCCCAGAATTCCCCAGCCAGCATGAATGTTGGTCCACCCATTTTAAAGCTGCCAGGTTCAGAAAAACTTCTTGTTCTGCAGCTTAGATGTAGCTAAGGATTGGAAGGGATTCGGGAGGGGAGGCCACCAGGCGATCACCTGGATCTGGGTATTTCCACAGAGTGAAAACAAACCAGCCCAGAAGAAAATGACGGGCAAATCCGTTCCATATGACTTCCAAGAAAACCAGGGCTTGGCTAGTCCTGAAGAACCGAGTCTTGCGTTTGTGTTCAGCCACAACATCCAATAACCAGGTTAACTTTATGACATCAAACAGGCGATGTAAAAATTAGGAGAAAACCCCTTATTTTAGCCGGGCCTGACCGTTTCCTTTATGTGGGTGCAGATTTCACTCTCTTCTAGCTACCCCTGAATCACCCAAAAAGGGCTGCAGGGAAAAAAAAAAAAAAAAACCTAACCAAATTTAAAACGAATCAAGCTTGACACGCAAAACCGCTGGGCTTTTTAACGCATCCGGTTCAGCAGGTTTTCCGCTGGTGCCGTTGTGGCGAAGGACTCCGTAAAACGAGTTTCTTTTCTTTCTTTCTCCCAAGCCTCCCCGTTGGTTTCCCGGGTAAAACAGCTGAGTTTGCGTCGTGACGACTTCGAGATCCTGAAGGTGATCGGGAGAGGAGCCTTTGGGGAGGTGAGTCCCCCGAAGGATTTAAAGCCACAGCTGACTCAGGAGGCACTTTTGGGGTACCCCGAGCCCCGTCAGAAGAGCCCCGCATTCACACAACAGCCTGACTTGCATTACGGGAAGTCCTCGACTTACAGTTGTCTGTTAATGACCGTTCAAAGTTGCTACGGCACTGATAAAAGTGACTTAAAAGATGATCCTCGCACTTACGACTGCCACAGTCACAGACCCCCCCCCCATGGACACATGATCAAAATTTGGGCACTGGACAACTGGCCTATTATTTATGACATTTGAATTATCCTGAATTCATTAGATCGCCATTTATGGCCTTCCCAGCCGGCTTCCGACAAGCAAAGTGACGGGCGGAAGCTGGATTCACTTAACGACTGAATGTTTGCTTAGCAACTAGGGGGAAAAAAATCTTAATATCAGGCCCGATTCATTTAACCATCTTGCTTAGCAACATTATTTTTTTTTGTCTTATAATGAGCCCATAATCCCTTGTATCGGGGTGGAGTCAGGGCAACTCAATGGAGCTGAGTGTTTACTGGCCGGATGTCCTTCCTGTCACCAATGCGGAGTTCGCAACAGATATATTCTCATTGTGCCGAGAGAGAGAGAGAGAGAGAGAGAGAGAGAGAGAGAGAGAGAGAGAGAGAGAGAGAGAGAGAGAGAGAGAGAGAGAGAGGGAGGGAAAGGGAGAGAGAGAGGGAGGGAGAGAGATCTGCCTGATTCACTTCTTGCTTAGCAACAAAAATACCGGCAAAAATGGATGTTCTATGTTGAGAACTCCCTTTACTGCATAAATTCATTTTTCATTTCTGGTCTTGGACTGGGCATTACATCTGGCCGGGTTCACACAATGCCCTAAGCAGACCAAGCTTCCCACTGGGGTATTTGCAGAGGGGCAGAATCTGCATCCACCGAAGCAAAACGCCTAGGTTGCATCAACAGAGGGACAGTATCAGAATAACAGCGTCGGAAGGGATCTCGGAGGTCTTCTAGTCCAACCCGCTGCTCAGGCAGGAGACCCTTTGCCATTCCAGAAAAACAGCTGTCCAGTCTCTTCTTGAAAACCTCCAGTGATGGAGCACCCACGGCTTCTGAAGATAAGTCATCCCAGTGGATAATTGTTCACTGGTTAATTGTTAATTATATCAGGATCACATTAAGTGCAGGTACCATTTTATACCAAACTGGTCAGACCATACTCCATCCAGTTTTTGGTCGCCACGATGTAAAAACGATTTGGAGACTCTAAGAAAAAGTGCAGAGAAGAGCAACCAGGATGACGAGGGGACTGGAGGATAAAACATATGATGAACGGTTGCAGGAACTGGGCCTGGCTAGTCTAGTGAAGAGAAGGACCAGGGGAGACAGGAGAGCATCTTCCAGTATTTGAGGGGCTGCCCCAGAGAGGAGGAAGGGGGTCAAGCTATTCTCCAAAGCACCCGAAGGCCAGACAAGGAATCATGGATGGAAACTAATCAAGGAGAGAAGCAACCTGGAAATAAGGAGGAATTTCCCGACAGTGAGAAGCAATTAATCAGTGGAACAGCTTGCCACCAGAAGTTGTGAGTGCACCAACACTGGAGGTCTTCAAGACAACCATTTGTCTGGAATGATATTATATAGGGTCTCCCACTTGAGCAGGGGGTTGACCCCCCAAGGTCCCTTCCAGCTCAGTTATTCTATGATTCTTATTCTAAAGGCTCCCCGCCCCTACCCCAATCTCTGTCCTGCTCTCTCCTCCCAGGTGGCCGTCGTGCGAATGAAGCAGACGGAGAAAATCTACGCCATGAAGATCCTGCACAAGTGGGAAATGCTGAAGAGAACCGAGGTGACTATTCCCAGGCCCTGGGATCCATCTGCCAAAGTCTCAGCAAGTTAGGATTAGACCTCGGATGGGAGACCACTAAGAGATCACCAAGCTAGCCCAGGAAAGCAGCTGGAGAAAGGCGGCCTTAAACCATTTTCGTGCCGTTGTCAAGAAAATGACAGATATGGAATTTGGCCATTTGGGGAATCTTTAGCTACGCTCTAATTTTCATTGATTCCTTCATTTCGTAAATCCAGAAAGTTTCTTAGCCATCAAGTGGGCTGTAGGAAGATGGGAAAAAGTGGCCCTCAACCCCGCCATTGCATACACACACACACAAAGCTCTTATTCAAATTCAAATTAAATTATTGTCATTTCTTTCTTGGTTGTGAGCCTTGCGGAATTGTGGAGAGTCGGTGGCGTATAAATGGAATAAATTGTGATTATTGTGGGTAGTGAAGAGTTAGATTCACAATCTAAGATGGGTGAGAAAACATAATAATTCAAAGCCCTAACCAAGGATCTAAGAATTATTTTTATAATTAGGATTTATTAAGGGCGATTTCATTAGTTTATTAAGGCGATTCATTAAATGGCTTTCATATTAATATTTTACGTTTTATAGTTCTTGTGACCTTCCCAGCCAGTTTCGGACAAGCAAAGTCAAAGGGGAAGCCGACAGGAAAGATTGCAAGTCGTGGTCATGGGATGTCCCGCTTAATGGCTGTACCACTTAATGACCGCGCCACTTAATGACAAATAGTCCTCGACATACGACCACATTGACTTACAACCAAAATGCCGGTCCCAATTGTAGGCATAAATCGAGGACCATCTGTACTTTTTCTGCGCCAGATAGCAGAGCTGTCAGGTGTGCTAAGCTTTGTGCTAAGATTCGCACCCAGTGTCACCTTCTGTCTCCTTTCAGACGGCTTGTTTTCGAGAGGAACGGGATGTCCTCGTGCATGGGGATCAGCAGTGGATTACCACGTTGCATTACGCCTTCCAGGACGAGCACTACCTGGTGAGCCGAGACACGTTTTCGAATCCAGGAAATTTTGAACAGGGTTTCCTCTCGGATGTCAGTCTGTTGGGAACTGGCAATGGTGGTTTCCGTCTCTTGGGTGGAGCATGGGGACGAAGCGAAGAGAGAAAAGGGTTTTGTGCAATGGCTGCTGGCCCCATTTTTGCCTCCGAATCGGTTGCTAGCTTTGCAAACCTGATTTCCTCCATTCACATGACATGCTAAACCCAGCCAGGGTACCAAGTCACAGGTTTTGTGTGCGTGTTGTGTGAATCGAGAAAATCGGGCGCCAACAGAGGTAGAAGCTTGTAAAATTTTGAACCTGCTTTGGAAGGAGGGAGGGAGCTATAATTGTGGCAATAGATTTGTTAAGGTTCCACTAGGAGGGTTTATAAGGATTTTGGGGTTGGGTTTTTTTGTCTTTTCTAATTCACATTTTTTAATGTTCTTGTCCAGTTTTGTTTTGTCTTTGTTAAATGTTTTTTTTTTTCTTTCTTTGGGGTTTTGCATTTTAATCTTTTTTGAATCAAATAAAAAATTAGAGGGTGGGGGGAAGGTGCACTCAGCCAGTTGCTTGCATTTTGCAAGCATGGAGATTTAGCTATGAGGTTACGTGTGAATGAGGGGGTGTGACGCGTGTCTGCACGTGACGGAATATGAGGGTGAATGTTTTCTCTTCCGTGGTATGGTCCTCTCTGAAGCCCGACCCTACCAATCAGGAGCATCTGTGGTGCTGGGTTCAGATGTTGCTAAAAGGGATGGAAAAACTGTCATTTCTTTGCAAAATTTCAGAAAATTCACCTGTCACCTCTCTGCCCACCGATCGTGACTGCCCAATGCTAGCATTCAGTTTTCTAAAAAAAAAAAGGAGGTGCTGGCTTTTCTCGATGCCCTGCTCCCCAAAATGTGATCTGTCTTTGCAAGAACGTAGTGTCAGTAAATCTAGTAATGATTGAACGCCACCTGACTCAGCAAAATGGATTCGTATCATCTTTCCTCACAGTGGACTAGAAACCTGAAAAGGCCACTAGCTTTTGGTTTCTAAATGCAGCCTGAGGTAACAAGGTAAACCTGAGGTAAAAACAAGAGATTGGCAGTGGCTGATTTTCCTCACCAGTTTTTCCTCAATCTGGGCAGCTATAAAAATGGGTGGACTTCAACTCCCAGAATTCCCCAGCCAGCTGTGCTGATGGATGGACTTCAACTCCCAGAATTCTGCGCTGTCCTGGCTGGGGAATTCTGGGAGTTGAAGTCCACCCGTCTTAAAGCTACCCAGATTGAGAGCACAATTCCACACTCTGAGCCGTGTGCAAATATTGTCCCACAATTCTGTGGGCTGAGGATGCTGGGCTTTGCCGTCTCCACCAAGTGAGATTTTGCACCCAAAACATTCTCAGAAGCCGCCATCATCTGAAATTCAGGGAGGAAACGGGTTATGGGCCACTCAGGTGTGTTCACTTCACCTTCCCCAACCGCAGAGAAGGTGTGAACTTCAGCTCCCAGAATTCTCAGCAAACAACCTCACTGCCGGGGGGAATTCTGGGAGTCGAAGTCCCCACCTGCAGAACGCAGGTTGGGAAGGGATGCTAGAGGTTGGCGGTTCTTTTGACAGTACCTGGTGATGGATTATTACGCCGGAGGAGACCTACTCACCCTGCTGAGCAAGTTTGAGGATCGGCTGCCGGAAGACTTGGCCTGCTTCTACCTGGCCGAGATGGTCCTGGCCATCCATTCCCTCCATCAGCTCCAGTATGTGCACAGGTACGTCTCTTGCTTTTTCCTTCTGTTAACGTTGGCCGTGGACTGGGGGGGTCCCTGGGGTGGGTCAGAAAGCCACAAAGCGACTTATGATGGCACAATTGCACTTTGTGGGTTGTCCTTGACTTACAATAATTATTATTATTATACATTATTATACAATTATTATACAATATTATACAATTATTATACAATAGTTATTATTATTATTATTATTTTGAGCCACAGTGGTGCAGTGGTTAGACTGCGGTACTGCAGGCTACTTCTGCTGACTGCCGGCTGACTGCAGTTTGGCAGTTCAAATCTCACCAGCCTCAAGGTTGACTCAACCTTCCTGTTCTGACCCAGCCTCAGAAGAAACAAGAAACAGACTCCTTGTCATGAAAAATCCCTCTTTATTTACCTCTTGTGAATTAATGGTGTTCACCCACCGAAAAGTCCAGGCAAGAGTCCTTCAAGGAGTTAACTGCAGCAACAGACCTTATCAGTTCCTTGCGATAATTGCAAGGATTTTACCGACCTGGGAAGGATGGAAGGTTGAGTCAACCTTGAGCCGGTGAGGATCGAACTCCTGGCAGTCGGCAGAGTCAACCTGCAATACTGAACTCTAACCACTGCACTACCGTGGCTCTAAAAGTCAACCCTCCCCATGTTTGAGGGGTTGGCCACCTGGTCCTTCCCTGAGAGCCCCACAGTCCCCCAACCTTTCTGCTTTTCTGAGGTCCCACCACTTACCAATGGGGGCCCTTCCCTCCACAGGGACATCAAGCCGGACAATATTCTGATTGACACCAGTGGGCACATCCGCCTGGCGGACTTTGGGTCCTGCCTTCGCCTGGCTCCGGACGGCACGGTGAGCTTGGCCTGGGGTCTGATGGGGATCGGCGTCCAGGACTGATTGGGGAAGGCTGGCCTGGATGGTGTAGACAGGCCCCCCCCGGCAGTGAACTAGGGTCTTTGCCAGTATATCGTAGGCACCAGCTTTGGTGGGAACCAGTTCATTTCCTGAAGATGGTCTGTTTAGTTGCACATGGCACGTTTTGTTAAACTAAGACCAAGTTTAGAGCGCACCCAAGTTTAGAATTAAGCCAGGTTTAGAGCTAAACCAGGTTTAGAGTTAAGCCAGGTTTAGATTTTTTAGATTTTAGATTTTTAAATTTTATTACATTTCTATACCACCCTTCTCCCAAAGGACTCAGGGCGGTGTACAGCCATATTAAAACAAACCCATCACAAAAATTAAAAACCGTTAAAATAAATTAAAGCAATTTGGCCGTTATTAAAACCCTTAGCTAAAACCCCTTTAAAACCAATTAAAACCCATTAAAATTAATTTATTTGGTCAGGCCGGCTTGATTGAACAATAGAGTCTTCAGAGCACGACGGAAGGTGCGGAGGTCGGGGATCCTTCTTATATCCGGGGCAGCTCATCCCATAGGACAGGAGCCCCCACAGAGAAGGCTCTCCCCCTGGGGGTCGCCAGCCGACATTGCTTGGCCGATGGCACCCTGAGGAGGCCCTCTCTGTGAGAGCGTATCGGACGGTGGGAGGCATTCGGTGGTAGAAGGCGGTCCTGTAGGTATCCTGGTCCTAAGCCATGGAGCGCTTTGAAGATGGTGACTAGCACCTTGAAACGCACCCGGAAGACCACTGGGAACCAGTGCAGCTCGCGCAAGAGAGGTGTTACCCGGGAGCGACGAGTCGCTTCCCTAACCACTCGCGCGGCTACATTCTGGACCAGTTGGAGCCTCCGGGTGCTCCTCAAGGGGAGCTCCATGTAGAGAGCGTTACAGTAGTCCAGACGGGAAGTGAGAAGGGCATGAGTGACCATGCGTAAGGCATCCCGATCCAGAAAGAGACGCAACTGGGAAATCAGGCGAACCTGATAGAAAGCCCCCCTGGCCACGGCCGTCATATGATTGTCTAAAGACAGCCACGTATCCAGGAGGATGCCCAGGTTGCGAACCCTCTCTGAGGGGGACAAGATCTCCTCCCCAATAGCCAGCGATGGTATCAGTTGGCTATATCAGGGCGCCAGAAACCACAGCCACTCGGTCTTGGAGGGGTTGAGTCTGAGCCTGTTCCTTCCCATCCAGATCCGCACGGCCTCCAGGCAACGGGATATCATGTCAAGGGCATCATTGGGGTGGTCTGGGGTAGAAATGTACAGCTGTGTGTAATCTGCATACAGTTGACACTTCACCCCAAAACCACGGATGATCTCGCCCAGCGGCTTCACATAAATGTTGAACAGGAGGGGCAAGAGGACTGACCCCTGCGGCACCCCACAAGTAAGGTGCCTCGAGGTCGACCTCTGCCCCCCTGCCAACACAAACTGTGAACGGTCAGAGAGGAAGGAGGAGAACCACCAAAGCACGGTGCCTCCCACTCCCAGTCCCCCCAACCGATGCAGCATGATACCATGATCGATGGTATCAAAAGCCGCTGAGAGATCGAGGAGGACCAGGACTGAGGAACAATCCCAACGAGCCCTCCAAAGATCATCAACCAATGCAATCAATGCCGTTTCCGTGCCATATCCCGCCCTGAAGCCCAACTGGCATGGATCTAGATAGATGGCTTCATCCAGGAACCGAGGAAGCTGTCTCGCCACCACACTCTCAACAACCTTCGCCACAAAGCGAAGGTTGGAGACCGGACGGTAATTAGCTAATACAGCCGGGTCCAGGGAAGGCTTCTTGAGGAGGGGCCTCACCACCGCCTCTTTCAAGGCAGCGGGAAAGGCACCCTCACTCAGAGAAGCAGTTATAATCCCCTGGAGCCAGCCTCGTGTAACTTCCCGGGAGGCCAGCACCAACCAGGAGGGACACGGGTCCAATAAACATGTGGTAGCGTTAAGCCTCCCCAAAATCCTGTCCACGTCCTCGGGAGCTACAGGGTCAAACTCCTCCCAGATAACACTCTCAAGATCCACCCTATCATCCCATCCGAGGCTACCCAATCGGAGTCCAGGCCATCCTGAATCTGAGCAATTTTATCATGCAGATATTGCACAAAATTCTCAACTCTACCCTTAGAGTTAAGCCAGGTTCAGAATTAAGCCAGGTTTAGAGCCAAGCCAAGTTTAGAGCTAAACTGGGCTTAGAGCTAAACCAGGTTTAGAGGCTAAGACAGTGTTAGAGTTAAACCAGGTTCAGAGTTAAGCCGATTCTGAAAACTAGCCAAAAACACTCTCTAACAGTAGGGGTCTACTGTAGAAGGAGAGACACAACACGGAGTATGCTTGTGTGTCAAATGATACCACGTGATGATGTCATCAAGCCTTACGTAGACTTCCACAGAGGGCATCAGGTATGCTGCAAATAAATAAGCATTTGTATAAAGCAGGGGTGGGCAAATGTGGCTCTTTTACAACCTGTGGACTTCAACTCCCAGAATTCCTGAGACAGCTGTCTCAGAATTCTGGGAGTTGAAGTCCACAGGTTGTAAAAGAGCCACATTTGCCCACCCCGGTATAAAGCAACATTTTTTTCAACCTTGGCACCTTTAAGATACGTGGACCTCAACTCCCAGAATCCCATGCTGGCTGGGGAATTCTGGGAGTTGAAGTCCACCCTTCCAAAAGTTGCCGAGTTTGAAAAACACGGATCTAAAAGGCTCTTTAGATCTTAATCCAAAGGATAAATTTGAAAGGTGGCAGAATCTGAACTCGGGCTCTGTTTTCTTTCCTCCCCCCTCCCCCTCCCTCTCCCCCCTTGATGTAAAAAAGATGTGGAGACTCTGGAAAGAGTGCAGAGAAGAGCAACAAAGATGATTAGGGAGCTGGAGGTCAAAACATATGAAGAAAAATTGCAGGAACTGGGTAGGCCTAGTTTAATGAAAAGAAGGACCAGGGGAGACATGAGAGCAGTCTTCCAGTATCTCAGGGGCTGCCCCAAAGAAGAGGGAGTCAAGCTATTCTCCAAAGCACCTGAGGGTAGAAGAAGAAGCAATGGGTGGAAACTAATCAAGGAGAGAAGCAATTTAGAACTAAGGAGAAAATTTCCTGATAGTTAGAACAATTAACCTGTAGAACAACTTGCCTCCAGAAATTGTAAATGCTCCAACACTGGAAGTTTTAAAGAAGATGTTGGGTAACTATTTGTCTGAAGCAATGTAGAGATTCCTGCATAAGAAGAGGGTTGGACTAGAAGACCTCCAAGGTCCCTTCCAACTCTGTGATTCTATTCTATACTGCTCTCCCAGGTGGAGTCGTCGGTGGCGGTGGGCACCCCCGATTATATCTCCCCAGAGATCCTGCAAGCCATGGAGGACCGCAAGGGCAAATACGGCCCCGAGTGTGACTGGTGGTCTCTGGGGGTCTGCATGTACGAGCTGCTTTTCGGGGAAACCCCTTTCTACGCCGAATCCCTGGTGGAGACGTACGGCAAGATCATGAACCACGAGGTGAGTCACGCGGGCACCGTAGGTGAGGAAGGCCGCAGGAGGCAAATGAAGGCAGTTTATCTTAGAGAGAATGGTTTTTTAAAAACGTTTTACAGGTGGTCCTCGACTTACGACCACAATGGAGCCAGTGGTGGGATTCAAATAATTTAACAATAATTTAACAACCAGTTCTCTGCCCTAATGGGCGTGGCCATGGTGGTGTGACAGGCAGCCCTCGGCCTCCTGCACCCCCCTGGGAGCAAAAACTGGCCATGGGGGGGGACACGCCGTCCCCCCTCCCACATGCCCCATTTTGGGCCTAGTAGGCCTTCCTGACTCCATTTTACCTGGGAGCCAAAATGGGGCTCGTGGGGAGTCCTAGAAGGGGCAGGGCGGGGCCAGCCAGAAATTTAACTACCGATTCACCCGAGCCGGCTGAATCCCATCACTGGGATCCCAGTGAAAATCACTGACAGCTAAGCGAGACAGTTGTGAAGCGATTGTGCCCCCATTTTTACGACCTTCCTTGCCACTGTTGTTAAGTGAAGCGCTGAAGCTGTTAAGTTAGTAACACGGTTGCTAAGCGAATCTGGCTTCCCCCACTGACTTGGCTTGTCAGAAAGGTCGCAAAAGAGGATCAACACGATCCCAGGACACTGCGACTGTCGTAAAATACGAGTCAGTTGCCGAGACTCTGAATTTTGATCACACATGCCATAAGGGATGCTGCAACAGTCGTAAGTTTGAAAAACAGTTATGAGTCATTTTTTTTTTCAGTGCCTTCAAACGGTCACCAAATGAACCGTTGTAAGTCGAGGCTACCTGTATTTACTTGTTTGCAAGTGCTTATGCAGACATGATTGCCAAACACTGGTTCGCAATTGGTTTCAAGGAACAGCCAACACCCCAGAAGATAAACTCAGGATCCAAAAGATCTTGACAGACTTGAAATGTCCACAAAAAAAAAAAAAAAAATTGGTTGCAGAACCGGTGCCAATTTTTTGGAGATGTCTATAACAATTATTGGAAAAATACTCCAATTTAAAAAAATATTGGAAAAATTTACTCACATTTTTATCGGCTTTCCACGCATGTCAATTAGGGAGTGACCCTAACCGTTTGAGATCATGTATTTCATAACAGGGATGTTATTATTCAAGATTGATGTCAGTATTATTTTTAATTTATTGTATGTCTATTGCTGGTCGAGGACCGTAATAAAGTTTTTATTCTTAGGACAGACTTGAACAATGGGGCCTTATCCAACAAAATGAAATTTAATGGGGAGAAAAGCAAATTTTCTACATTTAGGCAGGGAAAAAAAACAAAGGTACTAAGTACAGATTAGGCGAGACCTGGCTCTGAAACAGTGAGAGGGACCTTGGAGTCAGACAGACAGATTATAACAGATTAACAGAGTCGGAAAGGGACCTTGTAGGTCATCTAGTCCAACCCCCCACCCAAGCAGGAAATCCTACACCATTTCTGACAGGTGGCAGTCCAATGTCTTCTTGGAAAGCCTCCAGTGATGAAGCTCCCACAACTTCTGAGGCAAATTCTGTTCTTTACAGATTAACAGAGTCGGAAAGGGACCTTGTAGGTCATCTAGTCCAACCCCTCTTCCAAGCAGGAGACCCTACACCATTTCTGACAGGTGGCAGTCCAATGTCTTCTTGGAAAGCCTCCAGTGATAAAGCTCCCACAACTTCTGAGGCAAATTCTGTTCTTTACAGATTAACAGAGTCGGAAAGGGACCTTGTAGGTCATCTAGTCCAACCCCTCTTCCAAGCAGGAGACCCTACACCATTTCTGACAGGTGGCAGTCCAGTGTCTTCTTGGAAAGCCTCCAGGGATGAGACTCCCACAACATGAGCCCTTAAACATGAGCCAGCCGTGTGCAGCAGCAGCTAAAAAAAACCTAATACAATCCTTGGTTGTATAAATAGAGGCATAGAATCACGTGAAGTATTAGTATAAAATTTTATAAAACCTTGGTATGGCCACATCTGAAATTCTGCATCTAGTTTTGGTCCCCGCATTACAAAAAAGAGGTTGGGATTTTGGAAAAAGTGCAGAGAAAGGCAACTAAGAGGATTAAAAGGCCCGGAGATTAAAATATAGGAAGAACGGCTGCAGGATTTGGGTCTGGCTAGTCTAAAGAAAAGAAGAATTAGGGGTGACATGATAGCAGTCTTCCCGTATTGGAGGGGCTTCCCCCAAAGAGGAGGAGGGGGTCAAATTATTCTCCAAAGCACCAGAAGGCAGGACAAGAAACAATAGAGGGAAACCAATCAAGGAGAGAAGCAACCTGGAATTCAGGAGAAACTTCCTAACAGTGAGAATTAACCAGTGGAACTGCTTGCCACCAGAAGTTGTGAGTGTTCCATCCCTGGAGGTTTTTAAGAAGAGACTGGACAGCCACTTGTCTGAAATGCTATAGGATCTCCTGCTTGAGCAGGGGGCTGGACTAGAAGACCTCCAAGGTCCCTTCGTACATCTTCCATTTGTCGGGCTCAGCAGCTAGATTTTGCACTCGTTCAGTAGCTGATGGACCGCACTTTTTTGCCTTGGGCAAAAATTCAGGCAACTCCCTCCCTGAGTCAAATTGGCTGCCAGCCTTGGGTGTGAGCGCTCCCACTTCCCTTCCCAACACAGCTTGGCTCGCTTTTCACGAGTCACCTCAAATGATCCCACTGCACGGCCTTTGTCCTGCGTCCAGTAGTGGCACAAACGTATGGCCACCATTCAGCCCAAAATGTCCGTTGCTGAGCGAGACAGCTGTGAAGTGAAGTTTTTGCCCCGTTTTACGACCTTCCTTGCTCAGCTGTTCAGTGAATCACTGCCGTTGTTACTTTGGTAACAAGGTCGTTAAGTGAGTCCAGCTACCCCCGTGGTTTTGCTGGCCAGAAGGTCACAAAAGGGGATTCCGTGACCCCAGGAGGACCACAGCAACTGTCATAACTATGATTCAGTTGCCAAGCATCTGAATTGCAATCACATGACCCATGGAGATGCTGCAACGGTCGTAAGTGTGAAAAACGTTCATAAATTCAGTTTTTTTAAGGCTGTTGCAACTTTGAATGGTCACTAAACGAATGATTGTAAGTCGAGGACTAACTGTAGTCCATTCTTGGAGGGTGAGCTTGCCATTTTAATTCTATTAATGCAGGGTGAATTCTAGCAGGTGTGCAACTTTCCTCTTGCCCTTGCTTAAACCCCGATCTGTTGCTTTTACGATCTCGATTACTTTGCTTAAACCCCAATCTGTTGCTTTCACGATCTCGGTTACCTTGCTTAAACCCTGATCTGTTGCTTTCACGATCTCGGCTACCTTGCTTAAACCCCGATCTGTTGCTTTCATGATCTCGGCTACCTTGCTTAAACCCCGATCTGTTGCTTTCATGATCTCGGTTACCTTGCTTAAATCCCGATCTGTTGCTTTCACGATCTCGGTTATCTTGCTTAAACCCCAATCTGTTGCTTTCACGATCTCGATTACCTTGCTTAAACCCCGATCTGTTGCTTTCACGATCTCGACTACCTTGCTTAAACCCCGATCTGTTGCTTTCACGATCTCGTTCACGATCTTGGTTACCTTGCTTAAACCCCGATCTGTTGCTTTCACGATCTCGGCTACCTTGCTTAAACCCCGATCTGTTGCTTTCACGATCTCGATTACCTTGCTTAAACCCCGATCTGTTGCTTTCACGATCTCGGTTACCTTGCTTAAACCCCGATCTGTTGCTTTCACGATCTCGGCTACCTTGCTTAAACCCCGATCTGTTGCTTTCACGATCTCAGTTACCGTGCTTAAACCCTGATCTGTTGCTTTCATGATCCCAATTAGTCCAGGAATTTTGGTTTCTGGAGTCCTTGGTGGAGCACAGCGCCCCCTATCGATACTAGCTGCCCAAGGGTAGCAGATAGACCCCCTGAGATGTCGGAGACCCCGTTGCATCCCCCCTTCTGTTTCCTCTTCCAGGACCACCTGCAGTTCCCCACGGATATCACCGACGTCTCGGAGAGCGCCAAGGACCTGATCCGCGAACTCTTGTGCCGCCAAGAAGTCCGTCTGGGCCAGAAGGGCATCGAGGACTTCACGCGCCACCCCTTCTTCGAGGGCATCGCCTGGGAGGACCTCCGCAAGAGTCCTCCCCCCTTGGTCCCCGAGGTGGCCAGTCCGGCCGACACCTCCAACTTCGATGTCGACGACGACACCCTCAAAGAAGCGGTAACGATCCGTGACGGTGCTTGCGAATGAGTGCGGATGCCAAGGGCCCATGCCAGGCTGCTGGGAGGGGGCGCGTATGAGATGGGCAGGAACCCCAGCAGTTGCCAAGCAGACCCTGACCTCCCTGCCCAAGAAAGGGGTGCGGGTGGCCAAATTTGAGGGCTGATAGAAACCTGAGATGCCACGGCAGGCTGGCAAGCCACGCTTGGTGCCACTGCCTCGGTTGCAGGCTCCACATGTGGTCAGACCTAAACCCAAAGATGCCACTGAAATCCAGTCTAATCCAGTCCTTTATTTGCTTACACTTTAGACTTAAACTCAGAATAACTTTATTATTGTCATTTTGAATGTATGTTAATTGGCATACGTTAAAATGAAATTTCGTCGCATCCAGCTCTCAAACCCAGGTAGTCCTTGACTTATGACTTAGGACATCATCCATGCCACCCCTTTGGGAGTGAATGGGAAAGTAGGGAGTCACCGGGTGGGGAGGGGAGGTTGCTGCTAGAAAAACAAAACATTCACATGGACCCTTCAATAACGAATAGTCCTCCGTTTAGGACCATAATCGAGCCCAGAATTATGCTGGTAAATTATGTTGCTCGCTAAGCGGGATGCCGTGCAGTTAGTCCTCAACGTACGACCACAATTGAGCCCAACATTTCTGTTGCTAAGCAAGACAGTTGTTAAGTGAATTTTGCCCCATTTTACAACCTTTCTTGCCACGGTTGTTAAGTGAATCGCTGCAATTGTTAACGTTAGTAACATAGCAGTAGCTCTTAGACTTATATACAGCTTCATAATGCTTTCCAGCCCTCTCTAAGCGGTTTACAGAGTCAGCCTCTTGCCCCCAACTATCTGGGTCCTCATTTTACTGACCTGGGAAGGACAGAAGGCTGAGTCAACCTTGAGCTGGTCAGGATTGAACTGATGGCAGTCAGCAGAATTAGCCTGCAATCCTGCATTCTGACCAGTGCACCACCATAGGATTAGACTAGAACAGAACAGAACAGAACAGAATAGGGAAGAGAAGAGAAGAATGGAATGGAATGGAATAGAATATAGAATATAGAATATAGAATATAGAATATAGAATATAGAATATAGAATATAGAATATAGAATATAGAATATAGAATATAGAATATAGAATATAGAATAGAAATAAAGAATTTACAATTTAGAATAGAATAGAAATATAGAATTTACAATTTAGAATAGAATTCAATAGAATTGAATAGAATAGAATTCAGAATAGAATGGAGTGGAGTAGAATAATAACTTTATTGTCACTTTGAATGTACACTAATTGGCATACATTAAAATGAAATTTCGTTGCATAGAGCACTCAAAGTGTCACCACCTCTAATATACACTACATAAACATGACAAGATGTATAAATAAATACAAAATTATGTATATACCCACATATATTATATGACACAGAGAAACAACACAGTCTAGTTTGGATGTTTACATGTACATGCCGAGAGAAACGAATCTTGTGAGTTTACAAGATCAATGGCATAAGGAGCAAAGCTGTTACAGAATCTGGTAGTCCTGCTAGAAATCCTTCGAAACCTCCTCTCAGAGGGGAGCAACAGAAACAAAACGTGGAGTGGATGTGTGGGGTCTCTAACAATGCTTCGAGCTCTAAGCACATAGCGCTTATAAGTAGTATCTTGAATAACGGGAAGTGAGCTTCATATGATCTTCTCCACTGTCCTCACCACTCTCTGTAGGGACTTTCTATCTGAGGCACTGCAGCCACCAAACCAAACAGGGATGCAGTTTGTTTAAAACGCTCTCCATCGTGCCTCTGTAGAAAGTAAAAAGAACAGAGCTGTCAGGGAAGTAGGCAGAATCCCTTGTCCACAGTGGATGCTTTTTGCTAGAAACTGGAAGTAACCCCCAGTTTCCGACAAAAAAATGTTGCAAATTGTGATGACATGATGGTGGGATGCTGCAAATAGCTATCAACGCCAAAGCCCCAAATGCGATCACATTATTGGGGGAGGCCAGTGGAAGTTCAAATCCGGGTTTAAGAACCCCTGGGGAGGTCCACCGTAACTTTGTAAATCGAGGATTATTGTAGTGGCCCCTGCAAGGAGGCGTAGGATAAAATGGAAGTAGTGGCACGAACACTGTGCAAATACTAGGACATGAGTGCCTGCACCAATGTCGGTTACACCAATACATAAATGCAGGATGATATTATCCTGCGGGGGGCCGTTGTTTAAGCTTCATTCTAGCTGGCTGCACACACCGATGACTTTTTAAGTCATTTTGCAAGGTCAAAAAGCAGGAGCAACTGAATATTTTGAAAAAAAAATGCAGAACATTTATCTCTTAGAGTTTAGGGCAGTGATGGCTAACCTTTTTGCCGTCGTGTGCCAAAAACAGAGGGAGTGTGAGGGGCTCGTGCGCGCGTGTGTCCACACCCATAATTCAATGTGCCCCGGGCCGTTTCCGGCCTCGGGGGGTGGTGGGGAAGGCCGTTTTCACTCTCCCCAGGCTCCTAGAAAGCCTTTGGAGCCTAGGGGGAGGAAAAAACGGGCCTTCCTCACCACCCCCCTGGAGGCCCTCCAGAAGCCGGAAGGCCCGAAAATCAGCTGGCCGGCGAGTACATGCGCACTGCAGCTGTGCTAGGGCAATGCTCGTGTGCCCGCCAATATGGCTCTGCGTGCCACCTGTGGCACCCATGCCATCAGTTCGCCATCACGGGCTTAGGGTTTCCCAACCTTGAGCACTTCAAGGCGCGTGGACTTCAACTCCCAGAATTCCCCAGCCAGCTAAGTCCCGACTAACTAAGCTGGCTGGGGAATTCTGGGAGTTGAAGTCCACCTACCTTAAAGTGCTCAAGGTTGGGAAACCCTATCTTAGAGTCTCCCCCAGATCATTGGGCGGCCATGTTACTGACTGTATGTGTATGTGTGGCTGTGCAACAGGGAAAGGGCTCCTCTGTTTGTTTATTTATTTTTTAATTTTCAAAAAACCTTTATTAAAATTTAAAATATTAAAATGCAAATACATCTGTAACAAAAATAGGTCCATGGTAGTTGCACAATCCAACGTCGTTCTAACAGTACACAAAAACTTAACTCTATTCCTATATTCTCAGATATTCCTTCTTGATCAAATATATGTAAACACAATTGATGTCTTATTTTGATCTATATATTTCCTATTTTTATTTTCTATCCATTGATACCAGTTTTCCCAAGCTGAATAATATTCCAAGTCTTCCTTATTATTTAATGCTATAGTAAGTTTGTCCATTTCTGCACATTCAAAAATTTTCCGGATTTTTACACCATCTGTCGGTGTAGTGGACATTTTCCAGGCTTGTGCGAGTACAATTCTCGCTGCTGTAGTAATATGAATGATCAAATATTTAATCTTTTTAGAGTATTTTTCTTTAATGATCCCCAGAAGAAACAGTTCAGGCTTCAATTCTATTGGGCAATGTGTAATTTCATTTAACAATTTTTGTATTTTAATCAGGGGTAAAATGCTCCCGGTTCGGACCGGATCGCCCAATCCAGTAGCGATGGCTTCGGTTGGTTCGGAGAACCAGTAGCAAAAATCCCTGCCCCACCGTGCCCAGCTGAGCCGCACAATCATCAGAGGCTTTTTTAAAAAAAATTTAAAAGCATTTTTTCTACAACCTCTTCGGCCTAAAGAATGCTTTTAAATTTTTTTTAAAAAGCCTCTGATGATCGCGCGGCTCAGCTGGGATCGTCAGAGGCTTTTAAAAGCATTTTTTCTACAACTTCTTCAGCCGAAGAGGTTGTAGAAAAAATGCTTTTAAAAGCCTCTGACGATCCCAATTGAGTTGCCTGATCATCAGAGGCTTTTAAAAGCATTTTTTCTGCGATCTCTTGAGGTTGTAGAAAAAATGCTTTTAAAGTAAAAAAAAAAGAAAAAAGTTGGCCACGCCCACCCAGTCACATTAACCCCACCACCACCAAGCCACGCCCACAGAACCGGTAATAACAAATTTTACATTTCACCACTGACACAGACCCTTCAAGGAACCCCCTGCAAGATAGCGACATCCAGCCCTTCACGACCCCTTCTGTCCTTGCTTGCGTATCCAGGAGGGTTGTGGGCATTTGGGGAGGAAAAATGATCCCTGATCTTCTTCCTCCAATCCTGATTTTTTTAGGAGACGCTCCCGCCGATCTCCCACGCCTCATTCTCGGCCCACCACCTCCCCTTCGTCGGATTCACCTACACCTCCGGGATGTGAGTACGGTGGCGTTGCTTTGATTTGCATCTTCGTTCCCGCTCGACTGTTCCTTTCTGGTGCTCTGGGCAGCGTGGCGCCTCCAGCTTCAGGAGCAGTCTATCTCAAAAACTGCTGTCAGCCGGCCAATAGGGAGCTGCTGCAGCCATCAACTTTCTGCTTGGCGGGGTGATTTGGTCTTTCAATCTGTTGGGAATTTCTGAGGCTTTCCATAATTTTGATTTTTGCAGACAACCGTGCATGTATTAAAAAGAAGTTCAAAGTGTTAGTCGGGGCTGGTGAACATTCTCCCCACTTCATGGAGGGTCTCTGAATTGTGAAGACAGACAATCCTCAATTTACAATGTTCGAAGCTACAACATCACAGAAAAAAGTGACTTATGACCATTTTTCACATTTAACGACCATTTCAGCACCCTGTGGTCACGTGATCAAAATTTGAGTCAGTTTAACAGCTGACTCATGTTTACGATGGTCGCAGTGTCCCGGGGTCCACGGTTGTTAAGTGAAGCCAGGTTCACTTAACAACCGTGTGAGTCAGAGTGATTCACTTAACAACTGTTGTACAAAACTCACTTAGCCACAGAATTTGGGGCTCGATTGTGGTTATACGTTGAGGACTACGTGTATTACAACACAATATTGTGATTCCCCCACCCCCACCCCTTTTTTTTTTTTGCTGGAGTTTGCAAATTGCAGGCACCGGACCGGCTTAGTCTGTTTCCCAGCAAATAAGTTTTACTGAATGAATTCACGGGAAGGTACTGGAAAAGATAATAAAAAACCAGATCTGCCAACATCTAAAAACGAGTGAAGTAATCACTAGCAGCCAGCAGGGGTTTGTTAAAAACAGATCATGCCAAACCAATCTTATTTTATTCTTTGACATAGTGACTGAATTAGTAGACCAGCGAAATACTGTGGACATAATATACTTAGACTTCAGCAAAGGCATTCAACTAAGTAGACCACAATCTACTTCTTGGTAAGCTAGAAAAAAGTGGGATAAAATAGCTTCACCACCAGATGGATTCGTAACTGGCTGACAAACTGTACTCAACGAGTAGTCCTTAATGGGTCTACGTCTACATGGAGGGAAGTAAGCACCTGGGTACCACAAGATTCTGTCTTAGGCCCAGTACTCTTCAATATCTTCATAAACAACTTAGATGAGGGAGTAGAAGGGGAACTCATCAAATTTGTGGATGATACTAAGCTGGCAGGAATAACCAACACCTAGAAAGAGTGCAGAGAAGAGCAACCAGGATGATGAGGGGACTGGAGGCTAAAACATACAAAGAACGGTTGCAGGAACTGAGTTATGTCTAGTCTAGGGAAGAGAAGGACCAGGGGAGACAGGAGAGCATCTTCCAGTATTTGAGGGGCTGCCCCAGAGAGGAGGAAGGGGGCCAAGCTATTTTCCAAAGCACCGGAAGGCCAGACAAGGAAGAATGGATGGAAACTGATCAACAAGAGATTCAACCTAGAAATAAGGAGGAATTTTCTGACAGTGAGAACCATCGACCCATGGAACAGAAGTTGCCTTTGGAAGTTGTGGGAGCTTCATCACTGGAGGCTTTCAAGAAGAGACTGGACTGCCATCGGTCAGAAATGGCGTAGGGTCTCCTGCTTGGGCAGGGGGGGTTGGACTAGATGACCTCCAAGGTCCCTTCCAACTCTGTTCATCTGTTAAATTAACGGGAAACCTCAGAGCTGCATTATTTTTTAGGAAACCTTAACTGCAATGAGCAGGACCACGAGTGCTCATGAAGGAGTGTACGCCGTCCCTCCCGAGACCATGGATTTCCCACCCGTGTGCCCCTTCCTGCTTTTCAGAAAGCCCTTTGGTGCAGACTGATTCCTATTGATCCAGAATCGGTTCTGAGCTCCGTGTCCCTGTCCCCCGACAGACCCTTCCCCGAGAGACCTCCGGTGTCCCCCCCTACCAGCTCCAGCATCAGCCGGCTCGAGAAAAGGATCCGTCAGCTGGAACGGGAGAAACTGGAATTGAGTCGGAAACTGCAAGGTAGGTAACTCTGCGGAGAGGAAGAAGGATTCCTTAGAAGCGGTGGCGGAAAAGGGGCCTTCGAGGTCTACTAGTCCAGCCCCCCTTCCCCCAATCAAGCTTTCCTAGCCTTATGGGCTACCTACATTGGAGGCAAGGTAATTTGGGATCAGGTGACGTGAGAATGAGAAAGCTAAGCATAGAAAGAGTGCAGAGTCAGTTTAATCACCCCACCCACTCACAAGAATTTCCCTCGGTTCTTCATTAAATGGATTTACACAACCCACTGAATCAGGTTTGAGCCCAAGATGCAGGAACTGCATTTGCACAACATGTCAAGCTTGATTTATTTTGCCTCGCTTAGCGGGTGGGGCCACCCCACCCCATCGTGTTTGCTTATGGTTCAGGGCATCTTGCCAACCCCGGAATGAATCGAGTGAGTAATGCGATCCAGAAATCCACGGGAGATCTCTTACCCTCTCCTTGCATTCGCCCTGCGCAGATTCTCTGGCGAGATCCCCTTCCAAGACCTCGGCCAAGGACGCGGAGATCCGAAGTCTCCAAAATGAGGTGGCTACTTTGAAGAGGCAATTGACAGGTACTTGTAAAATATTAATTTTGGCAGGGAGTTGTTGTTTCTGGATCGTTTTACTGTCCGGAACAATGAAACGGCAAGCCTTTGATCAACCTTGCCTAGTCTGAGAATTAAAAATGAATTAAAATTCAATTAAAAAGGGATTTGATTAAGTTAGTGGTTGGATGGGAGACCACCAAGAGATCTCAGGCTGAAAAGAGACCTAAAAAGAAAAAAAAAAAAAAGGTTAGTTACAAATCACTTCTATATGATTGCCAAGAAAAGTCGCTTTGGTTTCACCAAAAGTCCATTTTTGGGGGGGAATATTTTTTAATTTATTTATAATACAAGTAATGCAAACAATACAAACACATACATACACATCTAAATACAAAAAAGAAAAAAAAATCGAATAATACAGTGCATCCCCCACCCCCGGAGATCATTCCCCCCCCTTATATTTCTTCTTCTATAACAGCTAAAAAATATACAATCTATTCTGAATATGCCCTTATGCCCTCCAAAACAGCATATATTCTTGAGTAGGTTTATTCCCTTTGCTTTCCATCAACACTAATTTTATAAAATCCCCCCTCCATTTCATTATAATTGTTTGTTTTAATCATCCTTTTTTAAAATTTAATTTCTGTTGTTAATTTACCGTTTGTTGCCATGCTCTAAATTTCATGATACCATTCATTTCTTTGAATATTCCAATTTTGTCCCCAGTATTTAGCCATCAATAATCTAGCCACCATTATCAAATTTACAATCATTTCTTTTTTTTTTGTTTCATTTATATCCCGTTGTTCCACCAGCAACAATAATGCAGTTCTCGGTGACATGTCTAAATTTACATTCAATGGTGCTCTAATTTCTCTAAACACCATGTCCCATATTTTTTGTGCACTATCACAATCCCACCACATGTGCTTATATGTTCCAACCTCTTTCTTGCACTTCCAATATATATTTGTATATTTACCATCGATTTGATTTAGTTTACGTGGTGTTAAATACCACCTCCATATCACTTTATATCCATTCTCCTTAATTCTAACTGACATATACTCGTCTATTCCAAATGTTTTTCCAATCGTTGTCAACAAAAGTCAATCTTAACATTAAGATCACTTTAGAGAAATGTGTCAGGAATTGTGATATTTTCCTCTGTTCTAATCTGTGTGCGAGAAATAGCTGAATATTCTCTCGGTTGTTGCGGGGACGTTGGTAAAACTCCATGATGTCAACGACAGAGCCTGCCTCATCACGCAAAGGACACAATTGCACACTTGCGTCATCGTGGTGTCTGATGCAAGTACAGGTGCTCCTCGACTTACGACCACAATAGAGCCCAAATTTTCCCGTTGCTAAGCAAGACGATTGTTCAGTGAGTTTCGACCCATTTTACGACCTTTCTACCCACAGTTGTTAAGTGAATCGTTGCCATTGTTAAGTGGGTAACATGGTTGTTAAATGAATCTGGCTTCCCCCGATGACAGAAGGTCACAAAAGGGGATCAATCCCACGTTGTCGAGAGGCCAAATGTTGATCATGTGACCACAGAGATGTGGCAATGGTCTTAAATGGAAACATGGATCGTAAGTCATTTTTTTTAGGTGCCATCGTAACTTCAAACGGTCACTAAGCAAATGCCTGTAAGTCGAGGACTACCTGTGCCCTGCATGT
Organism: Pantherophis guttatus; assembly: GCF_029531705.1. The sequence goes on along the minus strand of NW_026843930.1, from coordinate 190,732 downwards.
TCTGTGTAGGTTGGCCATTGAAAAGAGGATATTAAGGTTCTCTCCCTCTTTCTCTCTCCTTTCTCTCTCCCTCTCCCTCCCTCCCTTCCTCTCCTTTCTCCCTCTCTCTTTCTCTCCCTGTCTCTCTCTCCCTGTCTCTCTCCCTCCCTCCTCTCCCCTCTCTTCCTCCCTCCCTCTCTCTCTCTCCCTCTTTCTCTCCCTGTCTCTCCCTCCCTGTCTCTCTCCCCCATTCCCTCTCTCCCTCTTTCTCTCTCTCTCCCTACCTTTCTCTCTTTCTCCTTTCTCTCTCCCCCACTCCCTCTCTCCCTCTTTCTCTCTCTCTCCCTACCTTTCTCTCTTTCTCCTTTCTCTCTCTCCCTCTCTCTCCCTCTTTCTCTCCCTCTCTCCCTCTCTCTCCCTCCCTCTGTCTCCTTTCTCTCCCTCTCTCTCTCCTTCTCTCCCTCCCTTTCTCTTCCCTTCCCTCCCTTTCTCCTTTCTCTCTCCCTCTCTCCCTCTCTCTCCCTCCCTTTCATTCTCTCTCTCCCTCCCTCTCTCCCCTTTCTCCCTCTCTCCCCTTTCTCCATTCCTCTCTCTCTGTCCCTCTCTCCCTTTCTCTCCCTCCCTTTCTCTTTCCTTCCCTCCCTCTTTCTCCTTTCTCTCATTCTCTCTCCCTCTCTCTCTCTCCCTCCCTCTCTCCCCTTTCCCCATCCCTCTCTCTCTCTCCCGCTTTCTCTCCCTCTCTCCCTCCCTTTCTCCCTCTCTCTCCCTCCCTCCCCTCCCTCCATCTCTCTTTCTCTCCCCTTTCTCTCCGTCCCTCTCTCTCTCCCTTTCTCTGTCTCCCCTTTCTCTCTCCCTCCCTCTCTCCCCTTTCCCCATCCCTCTCTCTCTCTCCCGCTTTCTCTCCCTCTCTCCCTCCCTTTCTCCCTCTCTCTCCCTCCCTCCCCTCCCTCCATCTCTCTTTCTCTCCCCTTTCTCTCCGTCCCTCTCTCTCTCCCTTTCTCTGTCTCCCCTTTCTCTCTCCCTCCCTCTCTCCCCTTTCCCCATCCCTCTCTCTCTCTCCCGCTTTCTCTCCCTCTCTCCCTCCCTTTCTCCCTCTCTCTCCCTCCCTCCCCTCCCTCCCTCTCTCTTTCTCTCCCCTTTCTCTCCGTCCCTCTCTCTCTCCCTTTCTCTGTCTCCCCTTTCTCTCTCCCTCCCTCTCTCTCTCTCCCTCTCTCTCTTTCTCTCCCTTCCTCCCTCTCCCCCTCCCTTTCTCTCTCCCTTCTCTCTCGCTCTCCCTCTCTTCCGTCTGGCAGAAAATCAGCTGGAGAATGACAAGATGCAGAAACAGTATCACAATCGCATGGCACTGGGTCAGGTGAAGGCGTTGGAGGACCGGGTGATGTTTCTGGAGCAGGAGAACAAGGATGCGCTCCAGGTATACGAAGCAACCTTGGTCCCACAAGGGGGTTTCCCAGGCTGCAGTCAAGGAAATGAAATCAGATTGATCTGGCAATAAGATCTTGAGATCAAACAAATCGGGACGTTTAGTAACAAATCGAAATAATAATGCCTGATGAGCATAAAGGGGCAATATAGACTAACACGTTTCATCATTTCAATTATTCTTTCACTCATAAATCAGGGTTTACCAATTTTGTCAACTTTAAGACGCTGGGCTTCAACATCCAGAATTCCCTAGCCATTATGGCTGGCTGGGGAATTCTGGGAGTTGAAGTCCAGCATCTAAAAGTTGTCAAGTTGGACCAAACGAGGCATAAACTATTCGTTTCATTTACTCAAAGCAGCCTAAAGAAAAATGCATTTTCTGGTAAGCAGGACTGGCCACTTGAGTTTGCTAATCAGTACCGTGAAACTGTCTAGACAGGATTTTGAAACTGACTAGATCACATTCCTGTTTCTCTCCGGTTTTGAGCTTGAACACGATGGGCGATGTACTCAGAACTGGTGGGGTGAATCCCAATCTCTGCTTCCTCCAAGGAATCCTGTGGATTCTGTTTTTCTTAAAATGTAATGCAATGTAAGTTATTTAGTTATTACATTAATATGCCACCCATCACACCGATAAAGCAGTTCTGGGCAGCTTACAAAATGGTAAACAGGTAAATTTAAAAGCCGTTAACATTAAGAAAAATAAGAACGAAAATCATGGGAATTGGACCCAGAAAAAAAAAATGGCAACCAATGTAGCTTGCGCAACAGCGGTGTTATGCGCACCTCCTTAAGGATTTACACAACTGTCGAACCACTACATTCTGTACTAGTTGTAGCTTCTGAATACTCTTCAAGGGTAGCCCCAGGTAGAGCGCCCTGCAGTAATCCAGCCGAGAGATGACCAAGGAATGAATGACTGTGTGCATTTATTTATCGTATGGCGGATTCACATCGTATTTCGATAGAAACACAAAAGATAAAAATACAAAATATGACATATAATGTTTAAAGTATTATAAATGTATATCTAAATTACAAGTATAATTTTTGCTTCATTTGTCACAGCCAGGAAACCAGCAAGGTTTCCATTATAGATTCTGTTTTGGCACTCTGATACTACCCTGTTTCCCCAAAAATAAGAAACCCTCTGATAATAAGCCCAATCAGGCTTTTGAGCACATGTGCTCAAATAAGCCCTCCCCAAAAATATTTAACTGCATGCACAGCCAGTCCCCGCCATTTCCTCTGGTTAGGGAGACAGAGCTGGAAATCAAATAAGATGGCAAGAGGAGCCCTGTCTTAAGTTTAGGTTTAGGTTTATTAAATTTGTATACCGCCCTTCTCCCGAAGGACTCAGGGCGGTGAACAGCCAAAATTAAAATACATACAGTATAAAAATTAAAATAAATTAAAACAGAATTAGATCAATTTGGCTTCCCTAAATTTTAAAACCCTTTACCCATAAAATAGCCCATTAAAATTTTAAGCCAGCCCGGCTTGCTGAAATAAGAAGGTCTTCAACGCTCGGCGGAAAGTACGGAGGTCCGGGATCAGTCGTATTCCTGGGGGTAGCTCGTTCCAGAATAGCTCTTATTCATAATTATATTATTATGTAGCTCTTGCTCCACGCGCCCCAAAATAATAAGACCTCCCTGAAAATAAGGCCAAGCACTTATTTCAGGGTTCAAAAAAAATATAAGACAGGGTCTTATTTTCGGGAAAACATGGTATATGTTGGATAGTTTGGTTTTTTGGCCATGCGGTCACAATTCAGTCATGGTATTTTGCTCCACTTATAATGGGGTCTGCATATCTACCACGGCCAATGTGAATTTGGTTCAGTATTGTCCATATCACATGGGACGGCTCAAATCCAGGTGGTTTTGATGCAAGGCAAAGTTCAACATTATGGAGTGCAATTTTTTATCTGTATGCAATTTGGACTCCTGATCCTGCTGTTCCTTACCCTGGGGGACTGCAGAAGGTGGTCCAAAATCTCAGTCGACACCTGATTCCTGTGTGTTTCACTGCTTGGCAACCCAGATGAAACCTGCTGTACGGCTATCAATGCTCTGTCAGTGTCTCGTTCCTGTGTGTTTTACCACTTGGCAACCCAGATGGAGCCTGGTGTACGGCTGTGAATGCTCTGTCAGTGTCTCGTTCCTGTGTGTTTTACCACTTGGCAACCCAGATGGAGCCTGGTGTACGGCTGTGAATGCTCTGTCAGTGTCTCGTTCCTGTGTGTTTTACCACTTGGCAACCCAGATGGAGCCTGGTGTACGGCTATCAATGCTCTGTCAGTGTCTCGTTCCTGTGTGTTTTACCACTTGGCAACCCAGATGAAACCTGCTGTACGGCTATCAATGCTCTGTCAGTGTCTCGTTCCTGTGTGTTTTACCACTTGGCAACCCAGATGAAACCTGCTGTACGGCTATCAATGCTCTGTCAGTGTCTCGTTCCTGTGTGTTTTACAACTTGGCAACCCAGATGGAGCCTGGTGTACGGCTGTGAATGCTCTGTCAGTGTCTCGTTCCTGTGTGTTTTACCACTTGGCAACCCAGATGGAGCCTGGTGTACGGCTGTGAATGCTCTGTCAGTGTCTCGTTCCTGTGTGTTTTCCCACTTGGCAACCCAGAGGGAGCTTGCTATATGGCCAAGTATTCAGGTCCAGTGCTGATAGTGACTTCTTCTCACGATAGGGTCAGACTGAGTTGCAGGAGCAGCTACAGGCTCAGGCTTGGGAGCTGCAAGAGGAGCAGGAGCGCCATCAGGAGACGGCAGAAGAACTGCAGAGTGCCGAGGCCAAGTGTGGGGAGCTGCAGGCCCAGTTGCTGCGGCACTCACGCCTGCTGCGGGAACGACTGGAGGAGACGGAAGCTGCTGCTCGACGGGTGGAAGGGCTACGCAAGGAGCTGGCCCGTACTGAGAGTGGACGCAAGGAGGTACTTTCTTCTCTGCACATGCACACACACACACACACACACACACACACACACACACACACACACACACGTATATGTTCCTCACTGGACTCCTTCCCAAGAGTCCAGAGTGTCTGTTCTGAATGTTAAGAGCTCTGTGGCTTTTTAAAATAATTTTTAAAATTTAATTTGACAGTTGAAGTCCACAAATCGTAAAGTTGCCAAGGTTGGAGACCCCTGTCCTAGATTGCCTTCCGCAGTTTCTGGGCTGCAGGAATACACAAGACAGTCCCCCCTTCAAACTACCTTTCCTCCAGAACATGAGAGAAATTCTCTTCTCTTCCTGCAGCTGGAGCTCCGGATCGAAAACCTGGTGGGTGAGGTGACCAAGCAGCGAAAGGGACGGGAGAGAGCGGAGCAGCAAATGCGGAAATTGAAAGACGAGCTGGAGGAGTTGCGGGTAGGGCTGTGCTGTGCAGACATCGGAGGAATCTTAATCCTAACGGCGGCATTAACCTGCCAACCCTGAAGCTGACCTGATCGAAGCCATTCTTGGGAGCTTCAGTGTTGCCATACTGGAGCTGAGGGCTAGGGACTCGGGGGGAACCCTGACATTAAAACCGCTTCACCGCATTGATTTGGGGCTCTCTTGCAGGCAAAGCCAAGCACGGCCATCTTCAAGCGGTCCAGTTCCAGGAGACGTCCGGAGCCGTGCGGAGCGTGGAAGGAGGAGCTGCAAGCCAAGGGACGGCAGGTTGAGGCTCTGACGGAGGAGGTGGCCCAACTGCAGGAGCAGCTGGAGAAAACCAGGAGGCAGCGGTGAGCAATGTAACGGGATGCTGCGCGAGGCTGGCGAGAGAAGGGAGGAGGTGTCCCGGGATCACTGGTCACCATTTGCAACCTTCCCAGCTGGCTTTTGTCAGCGTTGCAACACTGCCATAGAGAGAGCAGAGGACAGCGAAAGATAAACTCTGAAACTTTTGCCTGCAAAATCCCTTTGAAGCTTGGTTGTCGTGGAGATCAGGGGAAGGGGCACATTCCTGAGAAATGACGGGGAAAAGAAGTCTGGAGAATGACTTGGAAGACAGCCAATGAGAAGCAGAGTCTTGGGGGTCGGAAAGGGAGGGATTGGGAGGCAAAAGGTCAGTCTTGTCCGCGCGGAATCATGATCCGGTGGCTGAGCTCAATTAAAGAAAGATTTCCTTAAAGATTGGCAGTTTGGAAATTCATTTAATTTTGAGACAGTACCGCAGTCTGAAAGCTTTCACTAAGCAAAGTCAAAGGGATTCCCTTAACGACTGTGTGATTCCCTTAACAACCATGAAATTGGGTGTGGTCACGTGATGACTCACTTAATGACCACATTGTTTAGAGATGGAAGTTGCGATCACCGTTGTCAGGCATCTCGAACAACCTTGGCAACTTTAAGACTTGTGGACTTCCAACTCCCAGAATTCCCCAGCCAGCCACAAGTCCACAGGTCTTAAAAGATCCCGGCCATTGTGGTCGTAAGTCGAGGGCTATCTGTACCATGAATGTTGTTTTTTTCTGCCTAGGTGCGAAAATATGGAGCCGAACAGAGGAGGCCAAGCGGCCATGAGCAACAGCTGCAGCCCCCGGCCTTCTGGTGACCAGGTAGACGTGCATCAAATTCCGAGGAACTTTATGGTTTTCCAAATTACCTATTCCCCCCACCTGCCCCCCCTTTTTTTTCTCCAGGTGCATAAAATAGGGTGCTCACCTGCCACCTTGCTCCACAACAACAACCCTGTGAGGAAGGCTGGGCTGAGAAAGTCTGATGCATCAGCCGAGCTGTTGTGATTGTGTTCTGACCCAGCTGCCCAAACACGAAAAAACCCTTTGAAGTGAACTCAAAGATTCCTTTATTATGAATACCGGCAGCCCCGGCAAAAAAGTTTCTCAGGCTAACAAGTCCTTCCGGCAGGGAGATGAATAGTTATCTGCCACATCTATTCATCTCCGCCCCCTGCCTTTTATCCCCACAGCTAGGGTGGGGCTTCTCTAGCAGAAGTTGCTCTTCCGTCCCTTGGACTGGCCCTTAGATTTCCACTGCTCTCCTCTCCTCTGCCTTCTGTGCATCCGTACATCAGGCACTGGACCCAGCTGTTCCTCCTCCTCCTCATCAGCCACCTCCAGACCTGGGGGCTGTTGACCCTCCATCTGACGGCTGACAGACGGCCCAGGCTCCTCCTCTGTCTCTCTCTCTCTCTCTGACAGCTCCATTCCCTCCTCCCCCTCGGAGATCTCAGGTTGCCCTGATGCTGACCTTGACTCCCACGCCTCTTCCTCCTCTGATTCGGCTCCTCTGCTTGAGGGGCCGGCGGCCGACAGGCCACAACAGAGTGGGACTTGAACCCAGGACACCCCACTCCTGCTGTAGCCCCTTCCCCACTGTACCCCAATGGTTCTTTTAAAGGCTGCAGTCTGCTTCTTTTGTGGCTTGCAACAGGTGGATTCTCGGGGTAACGAGTCCTTGCACCCAGGACCAGGGAGCTGCACGTCCGAATTCCACAAAGCTGCCTTCACCAACTGGGAGGTTCAGATCGCCGACATTTTGAAGTGGTGAGGGAATCCCTCCGGAGTTTGAATTGGCAAAGTTGCCTCTGAGGATAAGCGGAGCGTTTTCTTCTCTTTTAAAGGAGCCCAACATCTAGTGCAGCCTTCCCCCAACTTGGCGCCCTCCAGATAGGTTGGGACAAGACACCCCACCCCCTTGAATCTCATCCAGTGGAATTCTGGGATTTGTCGTTCAGAGCAAGATGTTGAGAGACATCAGCAGGAGGGAAATTATAATTTTAGTTATATCTTGTGGAAATTAATTAAAGTAAGTCCTCGACTTACGACCACAATTGGGACCGGAAGTTTTGTCACTAAGCAATGTGGTCGTTAAGTAAGTGGTATCAGAGTTTCTTGCAAAAATCAAATCCAGAAGTACACACAGATAACTGATTCAGCTGGATGCATTAACTTCTTTATATACAGATTAACAGATGAAGTATTTACAATATCAATAGTTGATTCTTCCAACGTGGTAGAAGTTACAGGCAGAAGACAAGGCAGGAGAGAACAGTTAGTTTCATTTCAGCAGAGCAGACAAGCATGCACAGACTGCTTAGTTTCAGTTTCAATTCTCTGCACAGACTCAGAAGCTGCAGACTAAAACGCCCTGGCTCCGGTCTGTCTCAGCTCCCATTGGCTGATTTAGTTGCTGTGCCTGTTCATTGGCTGACCTTGTTACCATGTCTCTGCCAGTTCATGAATGATCTGACAAGTGGGAAGGAGCAGAAGTGTTGCGCCCCTTGCCCCCCCCCCCAGGTGGATTCCCCTGACAGTCCCTGCCCTTTTGCCTCTTCCCCAGGGTGAGCGATGAGAAAGAGTCCAGGGGGTACCTGCAGGCCATGGCGACTCGCATGGTGGACGAGATGGAAGCCCTGAAGCAGGCAGGGGCACAGAGCCCCGTGCCTAAGACCCCGGTAAGAGGGCCCTGGGGGAGGCAGGAGTGACACCCCCCTTGTCACTTGATGAAGGGGGGATGTAAGAGAAAAGGTGGGAGGGGAATTGAATTGAGAGTCTTTGTGGCTGGTTCCCTTTCTTCCTTCCATCCTCCCTCCCTCCCTCCCTCTTCTTTTATTTCCTCCCTTCCCTCCTTCTCTTCCCTTCCCTTCCCTTCCCTTCTCTTCCCTCCCTCCCTCTTTTCTTTCTTCCTTCTTTCCTTCTTTCCTTTCCTTCTTTCCTTCCTTCCTTCTTTCATCCCTCCCTCTCTTTTTCCTTTGTTCTTTCTTTTCTCCTTTCCACCCTCCCTTCTTTTTTCTCCTCTCCCTCCCTCATACCTTCCTTTCCTCCCTCTCTTCTTTTCTTTCTTTCCTTCCTTCCTTCCCTCCTTCCTCCCTCCCTCCCTCCTTCTTCTTTTATTTCCTCCCCTTCCCTTCCCTTCCCTTCTCTTCTCTTCCCTCCCTCCCTCCCTCCCTCTTTCCTTCCTTCCTTCTTTCATCCCTCCCTCTTTTCCTTTTTTCTCTCTTTTCTCCTCTCCCTCCCTCATTCCTTCCTTCCTTTCCTCCCTCTCTTCTTTTCCTTCCTTCCTTCCCTCCCTCCCTCTTCTTTTATTTCCTTCCTTCCTCCCTTCCCTTCTCTTCCCTCCCTCCCTCTTTTCTTCCTTCCTTCCTTTTTTCCTTTCCTTCTCTTTTCCCTCGCTCCCTCCTATTCCCAGTCAATCTTCCCATGGTGGGGGGGGCACACCTGCAGGGCAAACCCTTTGCTGCCCAGCGACACCCCACGAGGCCAACTCCATCATTTTTCCCACCACCCCAAAAGCCCCTTCGTGGGCCAAGCGTGGCCAGTGCCCGGTGCGACCCCTTCTCCCTTTTGCCCCCCCCCTCCCCACAGGCCAAGCCTTCCCCTCGCACCAACTCCCCCCTCCCTCCGCCCTTCTTCCCCCGCAGGACGCGCTCTGGAAAGCCCGGCGGCTGCAGAAGGTGGAGGCCTCGGCCAAGCTGGAGCTCCAGTCGGCCTTGGAGGCCGAGATCTGGGCCAAGCAAAGTGTCCAGACGGAGCTGGAGAGGCTGAAGGTGGCCCACCTGGGGCTGGAACGGTGGGTAAAGCCCCCTGTTCTCCCCCCCCCCAACAGCCCTTCTTTGCAGAGGAAGCTGAGCCTGGCGAACGTCCGGTGCCCCTTCAGGCTCTCGACATAATGCTGCAAATCAGAGACATATAGTCCTTGACTTACAACCATTCACTTAGTCATCATCTTTTTTTAACGACCCCTTAATCCCTTGTATCGGGGTGGAGTCTGGGCAACTGAATGGAGCTGAGTGTTTACTGGCCGGATGCCCTCCCTGTTGCCAATGCGGAGTTCACAGCAGATCTATTCTCATTGTGCCCAGAGAGAGAGAGAGAGAGAGAGAGAGAGAGAGAGAGAGAGAGAGAGAGAGAGAGAGAGAGAGAGAGAGAGAGAGAAGAAGAAGAGAGAGAGAGAGAGAGAAGAAGAGAGAGAGAGAGAAGGAGAGAGAGAGAGAGAGAAGAAGAAGAAGAAGAGAGAGAGAAGAAGAAGAGAGAGAGAGAGAGAGAAGAAGAGAGAGAGAGAGAAGAGAGAGAGAGAGAGAGAAGAAGAAGAAGAAGAGAGAGAGAGAGAGAAGAAGAAGAGAGAGAGAGAGAGAAGAAGAAGAGAGAGAGAGAGAGAGAGAGAGAAGAAGAGAGAGAGAGAGAGAGAGAGAGATCTGCCCGATTTACTTCTTGCTTAGCAACAGAAATACCGCACCACTCTCATGAAGCCTGGCAATCATCATCATCTTTTAATGACCCCAGAATCCCTTGCGGGGTGGAATCTGGGCAATGGAACGGATCTGAGTGTTTACTGGCCAGATGCCTTTCCTGTCACCAGTGTGGAGTTTTGTTCAGCAGATACATTCTCGTTGTACCCAGAGAGAGAAATATCTGCCTCTACCTAGGATCGAACTCACAGCCTCCTGATGGTGAGGCGAGAGCTCCACCTCTAGGCCACCGCCCCACTCCAACCATTCACTTAGTGACTATTCCAAATTATAACCGCAGTGACAAAAGTGACTTAGGGCCAGTTTTTACACTTAACAACCGTTCCATCATCCCATTTGATCAAAATTTGAACATTTTGCCAACTGACTCACATTTATGACAGTCGCAGTGTCCCAGGGCCATGTGTGCTCCCCTTTTGCGACCTTCTAATCAATGGAGAAGCCAGATTCACTTAACAACAAGGTGACTAACTTAACAACTGCACTGATTCACTGAACAACCGGAGCCAAAAATGGGGCAAAAAAACCCACTTAACAACGGACATGCTTAGCAACAGAAAATTTGGGCTCCGTTGTGGTTGCAAATCGAGGACTACCTGTGCTTCTGGAAAGGAGCGGGAGAAGGAAAACTTTTCCGAGCTTTTCCTTCAACACCTGGGCGAGAACTTCAGCGTGGCCCGGGGCAAAGGATTATGGGAGTGGGAGTCCCAGGGGGTCATGCCCCCCCCCCCACGATAATCCTTCTCTCTTCTCTTCCCACCTTCGTGGCTTCCCCCAAAGACAGTTGCAGGAAGCGGAGCAGCAGAACCGGACTTTGCGCCAGGACCTGGAGAAGACCAAAGGGGAGCTGAAGGCCCGCTCTCTGGAAGGTAAGAGGCCAGTCTGGATGACCGCTGGGTGCCTCCTCCGAGATCTCCTATCCCCTTCATACAAGTTGGCCAAAAGTTTTGAAGGATTTTCCCAGGCTCGGGTATTCATCTGCTGATGGTCTTTGAGGCTTCCTTTCGTAGCCTGAGGACACCCTAGCACAGGGGTCTCCCAACCAGCTAAATATGAGCCAGTCGTCTGTGGCAGCAGCCCAGGACTGATGGGGTTTTATATGGGTTTTTAATTTTTATCTGGTTTAATTAGGTATTTTAACTTTGTACTGTGGTTATTGTGGATTTTATTGTTGTGAGCCGCCCTGAGTCCGTTGGAGATAGGGCGGCATATAAGTTAAATAAAATTAAATAAATAAATAAACAAACAAACAAACAGCCAGTGCAATCCTAAATTGCATTAACAGAGGAATGCAACCAAGATCCAGGGAGGTGCTGATACCACTCTATAAACCCTTAGTAAGGCTATACCTAGAGTCCTGAATCCAGTTCTGGTCCCCACACTATCAAAAAAGATTTTGAGACTCTGGAAAGAGTGCAGAGAAGAGCAACCAGGATGATGAGGGGACTGGAGGCTAAAACATACGATGGATGATTGCAGGAGTTGGGGTATGTCTAGTCTAGGGAAGAGAAGGACCAGGGGAGGCAGGAGAGCATCTTCCGATATTTGAGGGGCTGCCACAGAGAGGAGGAAGGGGGTCAAGCTATTCTCCAAAGTACCTGAAGCCCAGACAAGGAAGAATGGATGGAAACTGATCAAGGAGAGAAGCAACCTGGAACTAAGGAGAAATTTCCCGACAGTGAAAGCAATTAATCAGTGGAACAGCTTGCCACCAGAAGTTGTGGGAGCTTCATCTCTGGAGGCTTTCAAGAAGAGACTGGACTGCCATCTCTCAGAAATGGTGTAGGGACTCCTGCTTGGGTGGGGGGTTGGACTAGATGACCCACAAGGTCCCTTCCAACTCTGTTAATCTGTAAGTAACCCATGGGGCGTTACCCATTCAAAACCAGGCCACCCAAGCGACAGGCCGGCACCTGTCTTGACTTGCGCAGGCCAGTTCCCCTCTCCCCCCCCCCCCGCTGGGCCGCCAAGCCAGAAAGGTTGGGGACCACTGCCCTAGGAGACAAGATGGCCTCAGCATCTGCAGAGTGCTCTCCTCCACCGAGGATGGGATTCAGATGGCAAGGCAGACATATCGCACGTTCCTGAGAGTTTCTGGAGAACTTGTGAAGTTTATCCAGAAAATGGTTTCCTAGGGATTTCCTGGTGGTACCCTATCCAAAATATTAACCAGGCCTAGCCCTGCGAGCTTTGGGGATCCAACCAGTTTAAGCAGCAGCTTTTTTTCCTGCTGAGACTTGATGGGACAAGTATTTAGGCAAACCCAAACTATGGACATAAATTTCAAAAGATTGTTTTCATTATAAAGAGCCAGTTTGGTCTAGTGCTTAAAGCACCAGGCTGGGAAACGGGGGTCCTGAGTTCAAATCCTACCTTACCCATGAAAGCCAGCTGGGTGTCTTCGAGCCAGTCCCTTTTTCTCTCTCAGCCCAACCAACCTTGCAGGATTGTTGTGGTAGAGAAAATAGGAGGAGGAAAGTGTATTAGATATGTTTGCTGCCTTGAGTTATTTGTAAAAATAATAAAGTGGGATAGAAATCAATCCATAAATCATAATAAAAATAAAAGCATTTACTTTTATCAGCCAAGGCATGCCATTTTTGTTAAATTAAAATGAAATGAAATGAAAACGATGGTTGGTCATAGCAGCGAGCAAAAATAAAATGGGAATTTAGTGGTACTCCTGCCCTTAAATGTTTATCTACTTTATTTTGACAAATTTCTCTGCCAAAGATAATGCAGTTGGAAAGGGATTCGTTGAGTTCGGTGGGATTTACTTCCTGAAGGTTTGAGCCACTTAGCAAACCGAGACATGTTTTCTGTCTTCTTAAAATGAGTTTGAAAAGGAAAATAGAAATGACTTTTTCTATCCACACACAGAAGCTGCCCTTTTGAAATTGTCTTTTAATTAAAACCTTCCTGTCCACAAGGAGTTGCTGTTTTATTTCCGTCTAACTCTAATCACACCTTAATATAGAAGCAACTCTAATAGAATAGGAAATGACTTAATGTTAGGTCAACTTTCAGTTTACTCCAAGTGTTCACAGTTCAGATTGTTGAGGCTTTAACTTGATGTTTCTCAACCTTGGGAACTTTACAATAGAATAGAAAACAGAACAGAACAGAACAGAACAGAATAGAGACCTTGGAGGTCTTCTAGTCCAGCCCCCTGCTCAAGCAGGAGGAGAACCTATACCAGTGATGGCTAACCTTTTTGCCGTCGCGTGCCAAAAGCGGGGGGAGTGTGGGGGGAGTTGTGTGCCTGTATGCCCACACCCATAATTCAATGTGCCCCACCCCCCTCGCGCATGACCCCCCCCTGTGCTCCCCCGTTTTTTGGCATGCGATGGCACGGTGGGCCTGTTTTTCCCCCTCCCCAGGCTCCAGAAGCTTTCTTGGAGCCTGGGGAGGGTCTAAATGGCCTTCCACCCTCCCCGGAGGCCCTCTGGAGGCCGGAAACAGTCTGTTTGCTGACTTCCAGTGGGCCGGAAGGCCCGAAAACACATGCGTGCTGCAGCTGAGCTAGGGCAATGTTACTTTTGCTAGGGCAAAAGTCCACGTATCTTAAAGTTTTGCGAAATTTGATTTTGACTCCTGCAATTCCCTTCCAAAATGTCTTGCGGTTGATTCGGAAATTCTGACTACTCTTAATCCAGGATTCTGTTAATTCCATCATCAGGCATGGAACAGGAAGCGATTAATTAAAGATGGAATAGTTCAAGACAGATCCAGGTTCCTTTGGCATCTCAACCCACAAAGCCTCTCTGTTTTTCTCTCCTTTTCTTAACAGGTATCAAGTCCCAAACGCCACTGATTTCTTTCTTCTTCCGAAGCACCAGTGTAAGTTTTCACCTCGGTCAGGTACAGGTAGTCCTCGACTTACGGCCACAATTTATGTCGCTAAGCCAGTCAGTTGTTAAGTGAATTTTGCAATCTTATTACCTTTCTTGCTACCGTTGTTAAGTGAATCATGGCAGCTGTTAAATTAGTAACTCGGTTGTTAAGTGAATCCGGCTTCCCTCATTGATTTGGCTTGTCAGGTCTCAAAAGGGGATCATGTGACACACACACACACACACACACCCGGGAGACACTGCAACCGTCATTAATGTGAATCAGTTGCCAAGCATCTGAATTTGAATCCCTGGGGAATGCTGCGACGGTCGTAAGTGTGAAAAACAGTCGCTTTTTTTTCAGTGCTGCTGTAACATCGAGCAGCCACTAAACGAAGTGTTGTAAATCGAGGATTATCTGTAGAATAAATTCTCTCAAAGTCAAATGAAAACTACAGTGGAAATAAGTCCCCGTGGTCTCCTAATTAATCAGTCGGTCAGAATAGAGGAGGAAGGGACCTTGGAGGCCTTCTAGTCCAACCCCCTGCTCAAGCAGGAGAATTACAAAAATGCTCTTCAGGTTATATCCTAATAGCGAGTACCTTAAAGCAAGGGTGAAATGTAAAATTTGTTACTACCAGTTCTGTGGGCGTGGCTTTGGGGGGGTTTTTAAGTTGGCCACGCCCACTCAGTCGAGTGGGCGTGACCATTTTTTTTTACTTTTTACTTTTAAAACCACTTTTTTCTACAACCTCTTCGGCCGAAGAGGTTGTAACAAAATGCTTTTAAAAGCATCTGACGATCCCAGCTGAGTTGCCTGATCGTCAGAGGCTTTTTTTTTTTTGCTTTTAAAAACATTTTTTAAAACATCAGCTGAAGAGGTTGTAGAAAAAATGCTTTTAAAAATAAAAAAAAAAGTCTCTGATGATTGCGCGGCTCAGCTGGGCATGGGGGGGGCAGGGATTTTTTGCTACCGAACCACCCGCCACCATCGCTAGCAGATCGGGCGATCCGGTCCGAACCGGGAGCATTTCACGCCTTGCATTTTAAAAAGGAAATGCAAGAAAATGTTTGTGCTAATCTGCATATAAATGCTGATCTGCTAAGAGACTCTAATTGCAGAAAGCATTAAACTGCAGCTAGGATTATTTGATTTGGTCTCCGTGTTTTAGATATATCAGTGTAATAGATTTCTTGTTGATTAGCTTCGTCTACGGAAATTTGAGTGGGTGTCTTAAAACTTAAATGTTGGTGATTGTCACAAATAACAAAATGCAAATCATCATGACACCGTACTCCCTTGCGGGGTGGAGTCTGGGCAACTGAATGGAGCTGAGTGTTTACTGCCCGGATGCCTTTCCTGTCGCCAATGTGGAGTTTTGTTCAGCAGATAATATTCTCATCTCATCATGCCCAGAGAGAGAAATACCTGCCTCTACCTAGGATCGAACTCACAGCCTCCTGATTGGGAGGCGAGAGCTCCCCCTCTAGGCCACTGCACCACATAAATAATAAAATGCGAATGAACAAATAAATAAATAAATGTAACCAGATTTGGGACACGCTTGCACAGAATGGGGAAACCCCTTTTTATAAAAATTTAAGAGGATGCAAAATAATTATACTGAGGCCTCAAAAAAGCAGAGGAAGAAAGAAGAAAACCTACTAAAGGTTTGGGGCATGCAAGGAGTCCCACAGGGGAGCCGTTAGTGATCCACACACTTTTGGTCACCACACGATAAAAAAGATGTGGAGACTCTAGAAAAAGTGCAGAGAAGAGCAACCAAGAGGATGAGGGGACTGGAGGCTCAAACATATGATGAACGGTGGCAGGAATTGGGTCTGGTGAAGAGAAGGACCAGGGGAGACAGTAGAGCATCTTCCAGTATTTGAGGGGCTGCCCCAGAGAGGAGGAAAGAGAAAGAGAAATTTTCTGACAGTGAGAGCAATTAACCTGTGGAACAGCTTGCCACCAGAAGTTGTAAATGCTTCAACACTGGAAGTTTTTAAGAAGAGACTGGGCTGCCATCTCTCAGAAATGGTGTAGGGTCTCCTGCATGGGTGGGGGGTTGGACTAGATGACCTCCAAGGTCCCTTCCAATTCTGTTAATCTGTACGACCCAAATCCGGACGCTGGACGAGCAACGAGGCCTATCTGTCCCCTTGTTTTTCAGAAGGACGCCATCGCTTTTGGGAACAGCCCCGACTCTCAGGAGGCGCGGAGATCGTCCGAGGAGGTTCAGCTGCACCCTGAAGGCAGGAGAAGCCTCCGGTCCAATGTAAGTCCCGGCTGGAATGGAGAGATCTTTCCCCATACAGCTAGTCCTCAACTTATGACCAAAATCTAACATGATAAACTGCCCACGGTCACCTGGTGGCGAATTGAGCATCAAATAAATCTAATGAATGAATAAATAAAACAAATCCATAAATAGAGGCTGAAACATCTACCGCTAAGCGATGCCGTTGTTGAGTCACACTCAATCTTAACAACTTTTTCCCATGGTCGTTAAGCAAATCCAGCATCAAAGTCGCCAAAGGTGATCATATGACCCTGGGAAGCTGCAGTTCTGATGACATCACCGACCGTGGGGGTGCTACAATGGCCATAAGTGTGAACAATGGTTGTGATTCTGTTTTTTCACTGCCTTATGTAGCAGTGACCAACTTTGAGTGGTCATTAAATAAAATGATTGTAAGTCAAGGACTACCTGTAATGAGGACCTCCTTTCCTTTCCTTTCCTTTCCTTTCCTTTCCTTTCCTTTCCTTTCCTTTCCTTTCCTTTCCTTTCCTTTCCTTTCCTTTCTTTCTTTTCTTTTCCTTTCCTTTCCTTTCCTTTCCTTCCCTTCCTTTCCTTCTTTCCTTTCCAACTTAACTTTTTCCTTCATTCTTCTCCATTCCTTCCTCCATTCTTGTTCTCCTTCCTTCTCCTTCCTTTCTTCCTTCCATCCATCCACCCACCCATCCTTCGTTCCTTTTTCCTTCATTCTTCTCTGCCTCTCTTCCTTCCTCCATTCTTGTTCTCCTTCCTTCTCCTTCCTTTCTTCCTTCCATCCATCCACCCACCCATCCTTCGTTCCTTTTTCTTTCATTCTTCTCTGCCTCTCTTTCTTCCTCTATTCTTGTTCTCCTTTCTTCTCCTTCCTTCCTTCCTTCCTTCCTTCCTTCCTTCCATCCATCTACCCACCCATCCTTCGTTCCTTTTTCCTTCATTCTTCTCTGCCTCTCTTCCTTCTTCCATTCTTGTTCTCCTTCCTTCTCCTTCCTTCCTTCCTTCCTTCCATCCATCCACCCACCCATCCTTCGTTCCTTTTTCTTTCATTCTTCTCTGCCTCTCTTCCTTCCTCTATTCTTGTTCTCCTTTCTTCTCCTTCCTTCCTTCCTTCCTTCCTTCCATCCATCCACCCACCCATCCTTCGTTCCTTTTTCCTTCATTCTTCTCTGCCTCTCTTCCTTCCTCCATTCTTGTTCTCCTTCCTTCCTTCCATCTACCCATCTACCCACCCTTCCTTCCTTCCTTCCTTCCTTCCTTCCTTCCTTCCTTCCTTTTTCCTCCATTCTTGTTCTCCCTCTCTCCCATCTTTCTCGCCTTCCCTCCAGAAGTTGTGGCTCCAGAAGTTGTGCTCCATCACTGGAAATTTTCACAAAAGGACTGGATAGCCATTTGCCTGAAATGGTATAGGGTTTCCTGTCTGAACGGGGGGCTGGACTAGAAGGCTCCCTCCAATCTGTTATGCTGTATTCCTTTTATTTTCTCTGCCAATTCAAAAGCCCCTTTTCTTTTGCTCTTTGCCAGCTGGTTAACAACCGGTTCTCTGCCCTAATGACCAGCTGAGTAAGCGAGGCTTGGTGGTCATGTGATTGTGTGGACGCGGCCAACTCAACGTCACTGACGACGTGCGCTTCAATGGGTGCTTCGCCTTAGCTGTTACAATGTAATAAGGGTTAACCAGAGAGGCAGTTTCTGTAAACAGGGCAATAAAGATTGGCTAGAAACAACACCAGAATGTTGTAATTCCTTACAGGATTAGCCCTGTAAAGTGGAAAAAAAACAAAATAAGATTTCTTCCAACAACCAGTTTTCTGAATTGCTTAGAAAGTTAACAACTGGTTCTCCCAAATAGGTGCGAACTGGCTAAATCCAACCACTGAATACATCCCATATCAAAAAAATACGCAATTTCTTCTTTATCCTTAATAGTGAGCGTTAATCTATCCATTTCTGCACATTCTAATATTTTCTTAATTACATTCCCTTCAGACGGAATCCATGGGACACGGTGGCTCAGTGGCTAAGGCGCTGAGCTTGTTGATCGAAAGGTCGGCAGTTCAGCGGTTCGAATCCCTAGCGCCGCGTAACGGGGTGAGCTCCCGTTACTTGTCCCAGCTTCTGCCAACCTAACAGTTCAAAAGCACGTAAAATATGCAAGTAGAAAAAATAGGGACCACCTTTGTTGGGAAGGTAACAGTGTTCCATGCGTCTTTGGAGTTGAGTCAGGCCGGCCACATGACCACAGAGACGTCCTCGGACAGCACTGGCTCGTTGGCTTTGAAACGGAGAGGAGCACCGCCCCCTAGAGTCAGGAACATCTAGCACACATGTGCAAGGGGAACCTTTACCTTTACAGACAGAATCTCATAATTTTTCCATTGCTGTGCATATACAATTCTAGTTGTTGTTTTTCTGTTTTTCTCATGCAGGCTGGAGCCCCCCTTGCCGAGAGTGGCTATTCTGCACCCCTCAAGGTGAAGACTTAGGGCTTAATTGTGAAAGTTTAAAACTTAAAAGTTTGCTGGTTTTTTTTCTGCAAAGAAAAGACAGGCCTGGAAGCGCTCTGCAAACTTTCTCCCCGTTGTGTTTTCCTAGCCCAAAACCCACAGCTTCAAAACCCACAGCTTCTCGGCCCCCACCAAGTGCATGCGCTGTACCTCGCTGATGGTTGGACTGGTTCGGCAAGGCCTGGCTTGTGAGGGTGAGTGGCATCTTTTGGGGCACAAAACATGGGGAGGAGGGCAGGGGGGGGCGGGCAAGGAAAGGGAGGGGCAGGTTGGGAAAGACTCCCGTCTGGAGTTTCCAAAACACACAGACCAACACTTTATAACGGCAATCCTGTTTAACACATTTTCATTTCGGTGCATGAGGACTAGAAACTTAACTCGATTGCCAGAGAACAGACCCTAGCTCAATTAAAAGTCAGGGAAATGATTTCCCAGCAGCCTGCACCAATGGTAGTTTTTCACCTACAACTTAGCTATGATGTACATCAAAAGGTTTTGGGCGATCTCAGCCAAAATGATGATTGTCTGGGGAATTCTGGGAGTTGAAATCCACACTGATTAACAGTTAGTACAATTAATCAGTGGAACCACTTCCCTCCAGAAGTTGTGAATGCTCCAACACTGGAAGTTTTTAAGAAGAGATTGGATAGCCATTGGTCTGAAGTGGTGTAGGGTTTCCTGCCTAAGCAGGGGGTTGGACTAGATTTTTTTTTTTTTAATTTGATTTATATGCTGCCCTTCTCCGGAGACTCAGGGCGGCTTACAATGCGTTAAGCAACAGCCTTCATCCTTTTGTATATTTCTCCAAAGTCATCTTATTGCCCCCACAAACTGGGTCCTCAATTTACCTACCTTTGAAAGGATGGAAGGCTGAGTCAACCTTGAGCCTGGCGAGATTCGAACCTGCAGTAATTGCAGGCAGCTGGGCTTAATAACAGGGTGCTTTAGATCACTGTACTACCTCCAGGGTCCCTTCCAACTGTTATTCTGTTCTAAACATCTTAAAGGACCATTTCAACCAACACATTGGCTGGCTGGGGAATTCTGGGAGTTGAAGTCCACACATCTTAAAGTTGGTGAGGTTGAGAAACACAGATTGGAAGAGAGGCTGCCCAGCCTCCCCCTGATTTTTGGCCCCTCTAGGACAACACAGTTTTTTTTTTTTTTAATTTGATTTATATGCCGCCCTTCTCCGGAGACTCAGGGCGGCTTACAATGCATTAAGCAATAGCCTTCATTCTTTTGTATATTTATACAAAGTCAGCTTATTGCCCCCACAAACTGGGTCCTCATTTCACCTACCTTAGAAAGGATGGAAGGCTGAGTCAACCTTGAGCCTTGGAGAGATTCGAACCAGCAGAAATTGCAGGCAGCTGTGTTAATGACAGGGTGCACTAAACCACTGTACTATCAAAGTTCTCTTCTTGCAAGGGCTAAGATATTTAAACAGACCAAGAAAATAATTTTTCTCGCTTTTCGCCCTTCTTCTTCAGCCTGCAACTTTGTCTGCCACGTTTCCTGTGCTGCTGGAGCCTCCATCTGCCCCATGCCTCCGGATCAGCTTCAGAAAACCCTGGGGGTGAATCCGGTAAACGGAACCGGCACCGCCTTTGAGGGGTATTTGTCGGTAAGAGACTGGGTTTCCAACCTTGCCTAGGGCAGATCTTGGGAATGGCACTTTTCCAACTTCAGGATTTTAATCCAAAGTTCGGTTGACTTTGAAATAAAGCTAAGGGTTGGCCTGGATGGGACACCACTAAGAGATCCAAGGCTGGACAGGAGTAAATCTTTTCCAGACTGAACATGAAGTAATAGGACAAGAAGTAAGAAGTGGAAGGTGATCAGAGAGATTCAACATGGAACTAAGCAGAAATTTCCTGACAGTGAGAACCAGGGGTGAAATGTAAAATTGGTTACTACCGGTTCGGTAGGCGTGGCTTGGTGGGGAGTGGTGGTAATGTGACTGGGTGGGCATGGCCAACTTTTTTAAAAAAAAAACTTTTCAAAGCATTTTTTCTAATGCTTTGAAAAGCCTCTCTGCCGATCAGGCAACTCAGCTGGGATCGCCAGAGGCTTTTAAAGGCATTTTTTTTTCCTACAACCTCTTCGGCCAAGAGGTTGCAGAAAAAAATGCTTTGAAAAGCCTCTGAGGATCCCAGCTGAGCTACGCGATCATCAGAGGCTTTTTTTTTTTTTTTACTTTTAAAAGCATTTTTTTTGTCGGAAGAGTTTGTAGAAGAAATGCTTTTAAAAGTAAAAAAAAAAAAAAAAGCCTCTGACGATCGTGCAGCTCAGCTGGGCATGGTGGGGGGACGCAGGGATTTTTGCTACCGGTTCTCCGACCCACCCACCGCCATCGCTACCGGATCGGGCAATCCGGTCCGAACCAGGAGCATTTCACCCCTGGTGAGAACAATTAACCATTGGAATAGCTATGTTCCATGTTCTATCTAAGTGGATCTTCTACCCTGCAGGAATGCAAATATTTCCTGGACTTGCACCTGCTACTCTGGGCAAGACAAATTTGCCTGTTTCTCTTTTTATCCAAAGGTGCCCAAGCCCTCTGGGGTAAGGAAAGGTTGGCAGAAGGCCTTCGTGGTCATCAGCGACTTCAAGATTTTCCTCTTCGATGCCTCAGAAGGGAAGATCTCTCAAGGTGTCATGCATGTCACAGATATGCGGTGAGTATATCCATGATGGGGAATCCTGGGAGTTGAAGTCCATCTATTTTAAAGAATGCTGGCTGGGGAATTCTGGGAGTTGAAGTCCAACCATCTTAAAACAGGTTGGCTGGGGAATTCTGGGAGTTGAAGTCCACCCAACTTCAAATTGCCAAGGTTGAGAAGCTCTGGGTTAGATTTTTGGCTGCCTGGTTAGGTATCAACCCAGCGATGATTCGTAGGGGGCTCAGAGGAATATAAAGCTTGGGTCAAATTGATGGGCCAGATATAGGTTCCTGGGATGGAAGGAGAGGTGGGTTTCAGCAGGTTCTGACCAGTTCCGGAGAACCGGTAGCGGAAATTTTGAGTAGTTCGGAGAACCGGTAAATACCACCTCTGACTGGCCCCGCCCCCATTTATTCTCTGCCTCCTGAGTCCCAGCTGATTGGGAGGAAATGGGGATTTTGCAGTAACCTTCCCCTACCATGCCCACCAAGCCATGCCCACCAAGCCAAGCCAGGCCCACAGACTGGTAGTAAAAAAAATTTGAATCCCATCACTGGATGGAAGTTCCCAACCTCTGATGTTACAACCGTTTTCTCTACTCACTGATGCTAAAAAGATGTTGGGACTCTAGAAAGAGTGCAGAGAAGAACAACAGAGATTATTGGGGGCCTGGAAATTAAAACATACGAAGAACAGTTGCAGAAATTGGTTATGGCTAGTCTAATGGAAAGAAGGACTAGGGGTGACATGATAGCAGTCTTCCAGTACTTGAGGGGCTGCCACAAAAAGGAGGAGGTCAACTTATTCTCCAAAGCGCCTGTGTCAGTGTTTTGACGCTGGCATAGAGAGCAGAGAGAGAGAGAGAGAGATAAGCTCTGAACTTCTGCCTGCTAAATCCCTTTGATGTCGAGTTGTTGTGGAAATGAAGGGGGGAGACATTCCTGGGAAATGACGAGGAAAAGAAGTCTGAAGAATGACTTGGAAGATAGCCAATGAGAAACAGAGATTTGGGGGTCAGAAAGGGAGGGATTGGGGGGCAAAACGTCAGTCTCGTCTGCATCGAGTCATGATCCGGTGGCTGTGCTCAATTAAAGAAAAGATTTCCTTAAAGATTGGCAGTTTGGAAATTCATTTTATTTTGAGATAGCATCGAAGTCTGACAGCCTGAAGGCAAGACAAGAAACAATGGATGGAAACCAATCAAGGAGAGGAGCAATTTAGAACTAAGGGGGGGATTTTCTAACAGTGGGAACAATTAATCAGTGAAATGATTTATCTTAATAAGTTGTAGGTGCTCCATCACTGGAGGTTTTCAAGAAGAGACTGGACAGCCATTTGTCTAAAATGGTACAAGGTCTCCTGCTTGAGCAAGGGGTTGGACTAGAAGATCTCCGGGTCCCTTCCAACTCTATTATTCTGTTAGTCACTCCTCAGAAGGAACTAGGTAGAATTTTTTTTCTCACCCATTTTTTATCCCGGCGACAGGGATGAGCAGTTTTCCGTGGCTCCTGTCCTGGCCTCCGATGTCATCCACGCCAGCAATAAAGACGTGCCTTGTATCTTTCGGGTAAGAACCAGAAGGGACGAGAGAAGCCCAGTGTCCAGGCCTTGCTGATGTTTCAAGTTGCGGTTAGTGCAAGACCTAAGAGCAATGAACGAGATCTGTTGAGCGGCCAATGAGGCTCCCCCAGCTCAAAGATAGCAGGAATCCTAAACGGAGGTTTCTCCACAAGAGGCAGCTGCTGAGGCCCTTCTCGTCACCAAGGGGCTGATGAGGAGTTTTTGAGGACTAAAGCTCAAAAAAAGGGGGTCTATGCCAGGTTTTGGGGGAAAGAGCCTCTGAAAAAGCAGGATTTGAAAATGTCTGAAGGCAATACGGTCAAAAAAAAAGTTACATGGTGGCCGCAAGAAGGTGTTCAAAGCCCCAACTGTTTTTTGACATTCAAATTTTTATTAGCTTATCAAAATAGCAAATATCAAGAAAAATGAAAATAATGGGAAAGTGGGGGAGGGAAAGGAGAAGAGGAAAATGTGTATGGTAAAAGAGAAAAGAGAGAAAAAAGACTTCTGACTTCTTTTAGCACAACAGAATAAGCCTTACCTCAGCTTTTTACTTTTCCAAGACACTATATACAGGTAGTCCTCGACTTAGAACCACAATTGAGCCTCAAATTTCTGTTGCTAAGCGAAACATTTGTTGAGTGTTGCCTCGTTTTACGACCTTTCCTGCCACTGTTGTTGAGTGAATCACTGCAGTTGTGAAGTTAGCAACAGGGTTGTTGAGTGAACCTGGCTTCCCCATTGATTTTGCTTGCCAGAAGGTCGCAAAAGGGGATTACATGACCCCAGGACACTGCAACCATCATAAATACGAGTCAGTTGCCAAGCAACCTGGAGTGGGGAGGGAATGGGGATTTTGCAGTATCCTTCCCCTGGAATGGGGTGGGAATGAGGATTTTGCAGTATTCCTCCCCTGCCATGCCCACCAAGCCACACCACACCCACCAAGCCACACCCACAGAACCAGTAGTAAAAAAATTAGGATTTCACCACTGGTTTTTCACCTCAACGCGAAGTCCAGGAGTGGGCCCAGCTGTTTTTAATGTGCGTCCAGATTTGTCCGAGTTCCTGCATGCAGTCTGGCTCCTTCTCTCGGGCACCGGCTGGCGTCCTGCTTGCTCACCCCATTCCTTCCGCAGGTGACGTCCACTCAACTCTCCTGCCCTCCCACCACCAGCTCCATGCTCTTCCTGGCCGACAGCGAGGCGGAGATGCGGAGGTGGACACAGGTGCTGAGCGAGCTGCAGCAGCTGCTGCGACAGAACCGGCACTCCGACCGGGCAGTCTACGTGCTGAAGGAGGCCTACGACAACGGGCTGCCCTTCATCCCGCACACCCTCTCGGCCGCAATCATAGGTGCTGCCTGAAATTACGGTTCTGGGGGTCGGAGTGGGTGGATCTCGTCTGCTCCACCAGTCCATTGTCTCTGGAGCAGGGAGAATGGCCTTGATTTGTGGTGGAGCGCACGCGGGGTCTCCAGCCTTTCCGGCTTGATGGACTGGCGGGGTGGGGGAGGGAATGGTTGGGTGCAAGCATTGGGAGCGGGCACTTGCATGCACAGCTCCATTTACATGAGTGGTGGATGCACGTGTGCGCCACTTGTGCAAATGGAGCTTCCCACCCAAACACGAGCACGCGCCACTCGTGCAAACGGAGCTTCCCATGCTCGCCCGTGGCTTGCGTGGTCCGGTTCCGAACTGCCTACAGCCCGGTAGCGCAGCCTAGGAGTTGGAGACCCGAGGACTACACTAACTGTGATGGTGTGTCTTTTTTTGCAGACCGGGAACGGCTCACCCTGGGTACGGATTACGGACTTTTCCTCGTTAATCTCAGGACAAATGGTGAGCTGATCTGAGCTATTTCTCTCTCTCTCTCTCTCTCTCTCTCTCTCTCTCTCTTTCTCTCTCTCTCTCTCTCTCTCTCTTTTTCTCTCTCTCTTTCTCTCTTTTTCTCTCTCTCTGTGTCTCTCTTCCTCTTTTTCTTTCTCTGTCTCTTTCTCTCTTTTCTCTCTGTCTCTCTTTTTCTCTTTCTTTCTCTCTTTCTGTCTCTTTCTCTGTCTCTGTGTCTCTCTTTCTCTGTGTCTCTCTTTTACTCTTTCTCCTTCTGTGTCTCTTTCTTTTCTCTCTCTGTCTCTCTGTGTGTCTCTTTTTCTCTTTCTCTATCTCTTTCTTTTGTCTCTCTCTTTCTCTTTCTGTCTTTGTGCCTCTCTCTCTTTTCTCTGTCTCTCTCTCTCTCTGTCTCTTTGTCTCAGTGTCTCTCTTTCTCTGTGCCTCTTTCTCTCTCTCTCGCTTTCTTTTTTCTCTCTCTGTCTCTTTCTCTGTGTCTTTCTCTCTTTTTCATCTCTGTCTCTATTTCTCTCTGTATGTGTCTCTCTCTCTTTCTCTCTTTCTCTCTCTTTCTTGCTCTCTTTCTCTTTCTCTCTCTCCTCTTTCTTTTTTTTCTGTCTCTTACTCTCTGTCTCTCTCTGTCTCTTTCCTCTCTCTGTCTCTTTATTTCTCTCTCTTTCTCTCTCTTTCTCTTTCTTTTCTCTGTCTCTCTTTTTCTTTCTCTTTCTGTTTCTCTCTTTTCTGTCTCTTTCTGTGTCTCTCTCTTTCTTTTTTCTTTCTCTTTCTCTCTCTTGTGTCCTCTTTCTTTCTTTTCTCTGTCTCTCTCTGTGTGTGTCTCTTTGTCTCTGTGTCTCTCTCTTTCTCTGTCTCTCTCTCTCTGTTTCTCTCTGTCTCTCTTTTTCTCTCTCTCTGTCTCTTTATTTCTCTGTGTGTGTGTGTCTCTCTCTCTCTCTCTTTCTCTCTCTTTCTCTCTTTCTCTCTCTCTCCTATTTCTTTCTCTCTGTCTGTCTCTCTTTCTCTGTCTCTCTTTTCCTCTCTTTCTTTCTCTCTTTCTGCCTTTCTCTGTCTCTTTCTTTTTCTCTCTGTCTCTTTCTTTCTCTCTGTTTCTCTCTTTTTCTTTCTCTTTCTTTCTCTCTCTGTGTCTCTCTCTTTCTCTTTGTCTCTCTCCATCTCTGTTTCTCTCTGTGTGTCTCTTTTTCTCTCTCTCTTTCTCTTTCTCTTTCTCTGTATCTCTTTTTCTCTCTTTCTTTTCTCTCTCTGTCTCTCTTTCTGTGTCTCTCCTTACCTCTCTCTCTCTGTCTTTCTTTCTCTCTCTTTCTCTCTGTGTCTCTCTTCTCTCTCTCTCTCTCTCTTTCTCTCTCATACAGGCTTAGCACACAGGTTAGTCCTCGACTTCCATCGCTAAGAGGTGAGGTCGTAAAGTGGGTCCCAGTTTGCAACCTTTCTTGCTGAGGTTGTTCACCGAATCACATGGTCATTGAGCAAATCCAAAGTCGCATCGTAAATACATTCTTGGTCGCCACGCATCCCAATTTTGATCATGTGATCGTGGGGCTGGAATGACGGTTATAAGTGTGAGGTCTGGTTGTAAGACCCTCTTTTCAATGCTGTCGTAATTTCCAGCGGTCACTAAGAAAATGGTCCTAAGTAACTCAAGGCCCATAGGAGGTCCTTGACTTACAACTGTTCATTTAGTGACTGTTCGAAGTTACAACAGCACTGAAAAAAGTGACTTACGACCATTGAACACCCTTACGACCGTTGAAGCATTCCCTAAGGTCACGTGATCAAAATTCGGGCACTTGGCATATAACTCGGGATCCTCATTTGTTAACTTTCCCAGCCGGCTTCCAACAAGCAAAGCCAATGGGAAAATCCGGATTCACTTACAAACACAGGATTCGCTTAACAACAGTGGCAAGAAAGGTTGTAAAATGAGGCACAGCCCCTAGAACAACCGCCCGGCTTAGCAAGCGAAGTTTTTCAGCTCCGTTGTGTTCCTAAGTCAAGGACTACCTCGATTCGCATTGTGTTCTGAAACTGGCTTGTTCTGCAAAGCTAGAAGCTCAGTTGATTTGGGAAGCCAGCTAAATGGTCCCACGTGTTTTCGAAGCATCATGGTACAGCGAGTTCCTGATTTACAACCAGCCTTGAGCTGAAAATTCCTGTTGCTAAGCGAGACAGTTGTTAAGTGAATTTTGCCCTGTTTTACGAACTCTCTTGCCATATGGTTAAGGGAATCATTGCAGTTGTTGAGTTGTTAAGATCAACAAAAGCCAACGCAACCCTAAGTTGCATTAACAGAGGGATACAATCAAATTCAAATAGAATAGAATAGCAGAGTTGGAAGGGACCTTGGAGGTCTTCTAGTCCAATCTCCTCCTTAGGCAGGAAACCCTACACCAGAGTCCACAAGTCTTAAAGCTGCCAAGTTTGAAGACCTCTGCCCTACACCACTTCAGACAAATGGGTATCCAACATGATCAAGGGAGGTACTACTACCACTCTATAAAGCCTTAGTAAGGACACACCTAGAGTCCTGCATCCAGTTTTGGTCGCCACACTATAAAAAAGATGCTGAGACTCTAGAAAGAGTGCAGAGAAGAGCAACCAGGAGGATGAGGGGACTGGAGACTAAAACATATGAAGAACGGTTGCAGGAACTGGGCCTGGCTACTCTAGTGAAGAGAAGGAACAGGGGAGACAGGAGAGCATCTTCCAATATTTGAGGGGCTGCCACAGAGAGGAGGAAGGGGGTCAAGCTGTTTTCCAAAGCACCTGAAGGCCAGAGAAGGAAGAATGGATGGAAAAAGAACAAGGAGAGATTCAACCTAGAAATGAGGAGAAATTTCCTGACCGTGAGGACAATCAACCCATGGAACAGAACTTGCCTTCAGAAGTTGTGGGAGCTTCACCTCTGGAGGCTTTCAAGAAGAGACTGGACTGCCCTCTGTCAGAAATAGTGTAGGGTCTTCTGCTTGGCCGGGGGTTGGACTAGATGACCTCCAAGGTCCCTTCCAACTCTCTGAATCTGTTAAATACTCGGCATGGCTAGTCTAGTGAAGAGAAGGACCAGGGGAGACAGGAGAGCATCTTCCAATATTTGAGGGGCTGCCCCAGAGAGGAGGAAGGGGGTCAAGCTATTCTCCAAGGCACCCAAAGGCCAGACAAGGAAGAATGGATGGAAACTGACCAAGGAGAGATTCAACCTGGAAATAAGGAGGAATTTTCTGACAGTGAGAGCAATCAACCCATGGAACAGAAGTTGCCTTCAGAAGTTGTGGGAGCTTCATCTTTGGAGGCTTTCAAGAAGAGACTGGGCTGCCATCTGTCAGAAGTGGTGCAGGGTCTCCTGCTTGGGTTGGGGCGATAAATATCAGATGCCAATTGGCCAAATTTTGATCATGTGACCGTGGGGAAGCTGCAACGGTCCTAAGTGTGAACAACGGTCCTCAGTCTCTTTTTACAGTCCCGTTGTAATTTCGGTCACTGAATGAACAATGGTAGGTCAAGGACTAGCTGTATTTCTTCCTAATGTTGACATCACAATTTTCCTGCTCCTGATTTTCCGCTGTTGTGGCCGGAGCTGCCAACCCCTGACCACGAGCCTTGACCCCTTGTCTCCCCTCCAGATGTGCTGCGGGTGGGCGACTGCCGGCGGGTGCAACTGCTGCTGGTTTCCCCTGAAGTTCAGCTGCTCTCCGTGCTCTGCGGCAAGAACCACGGACTCCGCATCTTCTCGTGGGCGGAGCTGGAGACTCCCGAAGCGCCAGGAACCAAGGTGGTGGAGGCCAAAGGCTGCCAGGCGGTGGCCGTGGGGCTGATCTGCCGTGGCACGACCCCCGTGCTCTGCGTGGCCTGCAAACGCCAGGTCCTGTGCTTCCAGCTGACCGCCACGCACCCGCCCTACCGTCGTATCAAGGAGATCCAAGCGCCGGGATACGTCCAGTGCCTGGATGTTTTGGGGGACCGGCTCTGCGTGGGCTATCCGTCCGGCTTCTCCCTCTACCCTCTGCTCAACGAAGGGTCCCCAGTCAGTCTGCCCCATGCGGACAATGTCCGGGCAACCACCGTGGCCCAGATGGAAGCGTTAAAAGCCGTGGAGGTCAGCCTGAGCGAATTCATCTTGTGCTTCAGCAGTTTTGGACTCTACGTGGACATGCACGGCCACCGCAGCCGTGCCCAGGAGCTGATGTGGCCGGCCGCTCCTCTCAGCTGCTGTGAGTGGGTCACACATTTGGAAGAGGGTGCTGGTAGTGGTGGTGGGGGCTTTGGCTGGGGATGATGGGTGTTGTGGTCCCTCCAGGGGTGAAATGCTCCCGGTTCAGACCGGATCACGCGATCCGGTAGCGATGGCGGCGGGTGGTTCGGAGAAGCGGTAGAAAAAATCCCTGCGGGCCCCCCCCCATGCCCAGCTGAGCCGCGCGATCATCAGAGGCTGTTTTTTTTTTACTTTTAAAAGCATTTTTTCTACAACCTCTTCCGCCGGAAAAAATGCTTTTAAAAGTAAAAAAAAAAAAAAGCCTCTGATGATCGCGCAGCTCAGCTGGGATCGTCAGAGGCTTTTCAAAGCATTTTTTTCTGCAACCTCTTCAGCCGAAGAGGTTGTAGGAAAAAAAATGCCTACAAAAGCCTCTGGCGATCCCAGCTGAGTTGCCTGATCGTCAGAGGCTTCTAAAAGCATTTTTTTTCTGCAAACTCTTAAGGTTGTAGAAAAAATGCTTTTAAAAGTTAAAAAAAAAAAAGTTGGCCACGCCCACGCAGTCACATTACCCTCCACCAAGCCACACCCACAGAACCGGTAGTAACAAATTTTAGATTTCACCCCTGGGTCCGTCCCTTCTGGTGGGACCTGTGCGTGCCACTGGGCTCTGTCAAGGTTCCAAGTAAGAATATTTGTAATTCAAAATTTGACGTCCATGAATGCAGGCGGCGTGGCCCCCTCGGCTACAAAGCCCAGCCCATCCTGGCTTATTTGGCAAACCAGCATTAAGCCAACTGCAGCGTAATCAGCAGGGTTGCGGGAGGATGTAGGTAGCTGTGGGGATAAGGGGTAGACTTGGCGCAACTGACATTTAACTTCTTTTCCGTTTCAGGCTACAATGCTCCTTATTTGTCAGTATTCAGCGAAAACAGCCTAGATATCTTTGATGTCCGAAGGGCCGAGTGGATTCAGACCATCTGTTTGAAAAAGGTGCCCACCATGCTTTCTATCCCTCACGCCCCCCCACCCAAAAAAAATCTTAAAACTTTACTAAAGGAAAGTGCCGGATCAGCGATTAGGATGCAGGCTTGGCAGTCGGCCGTGAGCACTTTCACAAAATGGACGCCGCGGTGTGTGAGGCTGCTGCCCACCCGAAAGGCCTCCCTTCCTGGACGTAAAATAGTTTGATAGGATGGGTAGTGTTGTGACCCAGGCCCACATAGTTGATATTAAGTGCAAAACAGTTCCAAAAAACAAACAGATTTTATTTAAAACGGCTGAGAATTAACTCGTTCTCAGTGTATTCCAAGTGAAATGAAAGCAAAGTCCTCAAAACACCATTCTCCAGTTTATCTCTGACCTTGGGATAATTGGGCGAACTGCCAAAGGCTTCTCTTGGCAACAGTTCAGGAACAGAAGAAATAACTACAGCCAAACAAGAAGCAAATCTCTCAACAGTTGTTTTCCGGCAAAGAGCCCAAAAGCCGTTGCTGGTCTTTTAAGCCTTACTTACTTACTTACTTACTTACTTGTTTTACTTACTTACTTACTTTACTTACTTATTTACTTACTTACTTTACTTACTTACTTACTTACTTTACTTACTTTACTTACTTACTTACTTACTTTACTTACTTTACTTACTTACTTATTTACTTACTCACTTTACTTATTTATTTACTTACTTACTTACTTACTTTACTTACTTTACTTACTTACTTACTTGTTTTACTTACTTACTTTACTTACTTACTTACTTACTTACTTACTTTACTTACTTTACTTACTTACTTACTTGTTTTACTTACTTACTTTACTTACTTATTTACTTACTTACTTTACTTACTTACTTACTTTACTTACTTACTTTACTTACTTTACTTACTTACTTTACTTACTTATTTACTTACTTACTTACTTACTTTACTTACTTACTTACTTACTTTACTTACTTACTTACTTTACTTACTTACTTACTTTACTTACTTACTTTACTTACTTATTTACTTACTTACTTTACTTACTTTACTTACTTACTTTACTTACTTATTTACTTACTTATTTACTTACTTACTTACTTACTTTACTTACTTATTTACTTTACTTACTTACTTACTTACTTTACTTACTTACTTACTTTACTTACTTACTTTACTTACTTATTTACTTACTTTACTTACTTATTTACTTTACTTACTTACTTACTTTACTTACTTACTTTACTTACTTACTTTACTTACTTATTTACTTACTTACTTACTTTACTTACTTTACTTACTTTACTTACTTACTTTACTTACTTATTTACTTACTTACTTACTTACTTTACTTACTTACTTTACTTACTTACTTACTTTACTTACTTTACTTACTTACTTTACTTACTTATTTACTTACTTACTTACTTTACTTACTTACTTACTTTACTTACTTACTTACTTATTTACTTACTTACTTTACTTACTTACTTACTTTACTTACTTACTTACTTTACTTACTTACTTACTTATTTACTTACTTACTTACTTTACTTACTTACTTTACTTACTTATTTACTTACTTTACTTACTTACTTACTTTACTTACTTACTTACTTTACTTACTTACTTGCTTTACTTACTTACTTATTTATTTATTTATTTATTTATTTATTTATTTATTTATTCAATTTATATGCCGCCCTTCTCCGTAGACTCAGGGCGGCTTACAATGCATTATAGCAATAGCCTGCATACTTTTATGTATATACCTGCTTATTAGGGCTTTTGGCCCCCCCCAAGCGGTGTTGTTCTATACAAAGCTGGCTGATTATCCCCACAATCCGTCCTGAGTCTCCGGAGAGGGGCGGCATATAAATTTAATAAATAATAAATTTAATAAATAACAATCAGGGTCCTCAATTTACCTACTTTGAAAGGATGGAAGGCTGAGTCAACCTTGAACCTGGTGAGATTTGAACTCGCACTAATTGCAGGCAGCTGGCAGCTAAGTGCTACCACTTAATAGCACTTAGTCTGCTGCACCACCAAGGCCCTCACCTTATGGGAGGGGCCAATCATCTCCTGGCCTTACTCCCAAGTCGTCCTCTTTGCTTGAGCTGCTCTTACCTTCTGGCAGCTCTTCTCATACGTCCACTAGGAACAGGCTCCCCCTGTTCCTCTGCCTCTCTACTGTCAGCCTCTGGAGGCTCTGGAGTCCGCACTTCACTCCCCGATGGCCCTGGCCCCATCTCTGCCTCCGACGCAGAGCCCTCATCCGGGCCTTCTCCAGCCTCCAGGACTGGGCCATGTTCTTCCTCAGCCTCCTCGCTGTCCGACTCCGCTGCCAGCTCCGCAGGCTGCTGGCGGACTACAACAGGCCTTTAAGCTATGAGTTTAGCAGTACGGTAGTCTTCGACGTACAAGCCTTTGTTTTAGTGACTGCTCGAAGTTACGACAGCATTGAAGAAAGGGACTTATGGCCGTTTTTCACACTTACGACCTTTGCAGCATCCCCGTGATCAAAATTCAGCCACTTGGCAATGGGCTCATATTTATAACAGTCGCAGCGTCCCGGGGGGGAAGGGGGGAGGGGTTATCACGTGATTCCCCTTTTTACGACCTTCTGACAACTTTCTGTGGCTAAGCGAGACAGTTTGTTAAGTGAGTTGTGCCTTGTTTGACGACTTTTCTTCCTAGTTGTTAAAAGAGAATCACTGCAGCTGCTAGGTTAGTAACACAGTCGTTAAATGAGTCTGGCTTCCCCGCTGACTTTGCTTGTCAGAAGGTCGCAAAAGAGGATCACGTGACCCTGGGATTTTGCAACTGTCATAAATACTGTATGAGTCAGTTGCCGGGCGTCTGAATTTTGAACCCGAGACCCTGGGGATGCTGCAATGGTTGTTAAATGTGAAAAACGGTCATAAGTCCCCCACTGTTGTATCTTCCAACTGTCAGTGAAAGAATGGTTGTAACTCAAGGAAGTGAAGTGAAGATGGTGCCAACAGGGTACATACAACCTGTTGTCGTACCCAGTCCTGCTTCTTCTAAGGCCAGGGGACTCGGTGTGTACCTGGGAACAGGTGGGGTGTCTCGAAGGATGTGCCGGCAAGCGATACACCCCCAAATATTTTCTCTTTGGGCTGCTGTAGAGGAAGGAGGGGTTGGCTTGCTTGCGATAGGAAAGGATGTTGTCCTCCGTGGGAGGGGGGGGATGTTTGTGTGTGTGTGGTGTTAGTGTGCATGTGTGTTTGTGTAGTCCTGTGTCTATCTTGATGTTGAAGGTATAACAGAAGAGCAGTTTGCTCATTGTGGGTTTAGGATTCAGCCATTGAGAGCAATAGCAATAGCTCTTAGACTTATATAGCGCTTCATGGTGCTTTTACAGCCCTCTCTAAGCAGTTTACAGAGTCAGCCTCTTGCCCCCAACAATCTGGGTCCTCATTTTAACCACCTCGGTAGGATGGAAGGCTGAGTCGACCTTGAGTCGATCAGGATCGAACTGCTGGCAGTAGGCAGAGATAGCCTGCAATGCTGCATTCTAACAGGAAGGAAGGAAGGAAGGAAGGAAGGAAGGAAGGAAGGAAGGAAGGAAGGAAGGAAGGAAGGAAGGAAGGAAGGAAGGAATTAGGTAGAAGAAAACATGAATGAGAGATGAATTGGGAGGAAGGAAGGAAGGAATAGCAATAGCACTTAGACTCATATTCTGCTTCACAGTCCTCTCGAAACGGTTTACAGAGTCAGCCTATTGCCCCCACCCCCCCCGGCAAAAAATCTGGGTCTTCATTTTACCAACCTCAGAAGGATGGAAGGTTGAGTCAACCTTCAGCCGGTCAGGATTGAACTCTAGGCTGTGGGGCAGAGTCGATACTGCAATCTG
This sequence comes from Pantherophis guttatus, assembly GCF_029531705.1. The sequence goes on along the minus strand of NW_026843930.1, from coordinate 157,387 downwards.
CCTTCTGTGCTACTCCAGCAAGAATAGCATAGCATAGCAATAGCACTTAAGACTTATATACCGCTTCACAGTGCTTTCCAGCTCTCTTTAAGCGGTTTACAGAGTCAGCCTCTTGCCCCCAACAATCTGGGTCCTCATTTTACCAACCTCAGAAGGACAGAAGGCTGAGTCAACCTTGAGCCTGGTGAGATTCGATCTGCCAAATTGCAGGCAGTCAGCAGAAGTAGCTTGCCGTACTGCACTCTAACCACTGGACCACCGTGGCTCATCCCTGTCTCCTTCGTTCAGGTGCGCGCACTGAATCCCGAAGGCTCATTGTGCACCTTTGGCAGCGAAAAAGTCCGGCTGACCTACCTCAGGAACAAAGGCGCAGGTAAGGAGGGGATGCCAAGCAGGTAAAAGCGTGAGACCCAGGACTTTGCAGAGGGAATAGGAGCTGTATTCGCACACAATAATCTGACCTGGGTCTAAATACAATTATTTTGTGGATCCCAGATTTATTTATTTATTTATTAAATTTGCTTTTTATATACATACATACATACATACATACATACATACCCACCTCGGAATATATATATATATATATCTCAGAGGTGAAATCCAGCAGGTTGTGACAGGTTCTGGAGAACCGGTAACGGAAATTGTGAGTAGTTCGGAGAACCAGCAAATGCCACCTCTGGCTGGCCCCAGAGTGGGGCGGAAATGGAGATTTTGCAGTATCCTTCCCCTAGGAGTGGTGATTTTTACAGTATCCTTCCCTGGGAGTGGGGTGGGAATGGAGATTTTGCAATATCCTTCCCCTGGAGTTGGGTGGGAATGGAGATTTTGCAGTATCCTTCCCCTGGAGTGGGGTGGGAATGGAGATTTTGCAGTATCCTTCCCCCAGAAGTGGGGTGGGAATGGAGATTTTGCAGTATCCTTCCCCTGCCACACCCACAGAAGCGGTAGTAAAAAAATTTGGATTTCACCACTGATATATACAGATAGTTCTCGACTTACAATACTTCATTCGGTGATAGTTCAAAGTTACAAGGGCACTGAAAAAGGTGACTTATGACCATTTTTCACACTTATGACCATTGCAGCATCCCCAGGGTCATGTGATCAAAATTCAGATGCTTGGCAAGTGATTCATATTTATGACGGTTGCTGTGTCTCAAGTTCATGTGATTCCCTTTTGCGACCTTCTGGCAAGCAAAGTCAACAGAGATGCCAGATTCACTTAACAACCGGGTGTCTAAATTATCAACTGCACTGATTCGCTTAACAACTACGACAAGAAAGGTCCTAAAATGGGGCAAAACTCACTTAAACAATGTCTCACTTAGCAGCAGAAATTTTGGGGCTCAACTGTGATCAGAAGTCAAGGACCACCTGTATTTATAAATTTAAAATTCACATTAAAATTGCAATAAAGCACAGGTTTATTAAGATTGCGCTGCATCTGAGACTAACCAACTAGCCAAGAGATCCTAATCCCACTCTATAAAGCCTTAGTAAGGCCACACCTAGAGTCCTGCATCCAGTTTTGGTCACCACACTATAAAAAAGATGTGGAGACTCTAAGAAAAAGTGCAGAGAAGAGCAACCAGGATGATGAGGGGATTGGAGGCTCAAACATACGATGAACGGTTGCAGGAATTGGGTCTAGGGAAGAGAAGGACCAGGGGAGACAGGAGAGCATCTTCCAGTATTTTGAGGGGCTGCCACAGAGAGGAGGAAGGGGGTCCAGCTATTCTCCAAAGCACCTGAAGGCCAGACAAGGAATAAAATGGATGGAAATTGATCAAGGACAACCTAGAAATAAGGAGACATTTCCTAACAGTGAGAACAATCAACCAATGGAACAGAAGTTGCTGGCTTAGCAAATCAAAGAGGGAGGGAGGGAGGAAGGAGAGATAGGTAAAGGTTAGAGTGGAGGAGAAAAAGAGAAAGGAGAAAGAAAGGAAGAAGAAAGAGAAAGAAAAGAGAGAGAGAAAGAAAGAAAGAAAGAAAGAAAGAAAGAAAGAAAGAAAGAAGAAAGATGTTGAGACTAGAAAAAGTGCAGAAAAGAGCAACCAAGAGGATTTGGGGACTAAAACATACGAAGAACGATTGCAGGAACTGGGCTTGGCTAGTCTAGGGAAGAGAAGGCCCAGGGAGACAGGAGAGCATCTTCCGGTATTTGAGGGGCTTTTGCAGAGAGGAGGAGGGGGCCAAGCTATTCTCCAAGGCACCCGAAGGCCAGACAAGGAAGAATGGATGGAAACTAATCAAGGAGAGATTCAACCTGAAAATAAGGAGGAATTTTCTGACAGTGAGAACAATGAACCCATGGAACAGAAGTTGCCTTCAGATGTTGTGGGAGCTTCATCATTGGAGGCTTTCAAGAAGAGACTGGGCTGCCATTGGTCAGAAATGGTGTAGGGTCTCCTGCTTGGCTGGGGGTTGGACTAGATGACCTACAAGGTCCCTTCCGACTCTGTTATTCTCTTAATTAAATCAGCCTCGCTTACATCAGTGCACTGTGCAAATCTAAATTTGATGTGAGGAGCCTGAATTTCCTGTCCTTCTCCAGACCAGGATGAGTTCGAAATCCCCCAGACCACTGATAACAGCCGGCGGTACCTCATGAGGACTAGACACAAGCGGTGCTTCTCTTTCCGGATCTCCGAGGAGGAGCGGCAACATCAGAGGAGGTGAGGCTGATCAGAGAGGGGCAGCCCGGGGATTTTCTGACTGCTGCTATTCAGAAGTTACACAAGCTGTCGCAAAATCCGGTGCCGTACTCATTTTACCTCAATTAGCGAAAAGTTTCCACTTTTGATTAATTGAAATCCTGGTTAATTTTGATGTGGCTCAGCATATTATGCAAATCCAAATGGCTGGATATCTTTATTCTTATTTATTATTTATTAAATTTGTTCACCACCCATTTCACCACAAGGCGACTCTCTAGCTTACCACAAATATTGCTTCACAGGTAGTCCTCGACTTAACAAGAGATTATTTACTGCTCAGTTACAATGGCACTGAAAAAAGGGACTTATGACCAGGGATAGGCTGCTGGGGGTTCGGGAGAACCTCTAGCTAAGATTCTGTGCAGCTCGGAGAATCCCCAAATCCCACTCCTGGCTGGCCCCGCCCACCCTGCCCCCCCCTCCCAGGAGTCCCCACACGGCCCCTTTTAAATGCAGGGAAGTGCAGGGCGCGTGCGGAGGCTCGGGGAGGGTGAAAAACAGGCCTACCAGAATTTCAGGAAGGCCAAAAACAGGCCTCAGGAGCCTGGGGAGGCCATTTTTCCTCCCGGAGGCTCAGAGAAAGCCTCCTGGAGCCTGGGGAGGGCAAAAATGCCCCCCCCCACCACCACCATGATGCAGAAGGCCAACTAGGCCACACCCACCATGGCCACGCCCACCCAGCAACCAGGCAGAGAATCCCTTGCAAAAAAAAATTTGAAGCCCACCCCTGCTTATGACCATTTTTCCACACTTAACGGCCGTTGCAACATCCCCATGGTCACGTGACCAAAAAATTCAGATGCTTGGCAACTGGCATGTACTTGTGACAGTATCAGTGTCCCGGGGGGGGGGGGTTGTTACTTGATCCCCTTTTCTGACCTTCTGACAAGCAAAGTCAATGGGGAAACCAGATTCACTTCATAACCGTGTTACCAACTTCACAATAGCGGTGCTTCACTTAACAATTGCGACGAGGAAGGTCGTAAAATGGGACCAAATTCACTTAACCGTCTCGTTCGTCAGCAGACATTTTGGGATTTAGTTGTCCTAAATTGAGGACTACCGGTATGCTAAATAAAGAAATAATTCTGCATCGCTTACCAACGGAAATTCTAATCCTGAGCACCGTCATAAGTTGTGCCGGAAGATAGATGGAAGGAGCAAGTTAAGACGGTTGTGTGAACCCAGCCAGGAAGTATCTCAGGGAGTTGTGTGGCTTTGATCTGCTGCCAGCTGGCTGGCACCTCTGAGCAGGGTGCCCCGTGCTAGGCGCTGCCCCTCCTCTGTCCCTCACAGAGAGATGATGCATAACCCCAGTCTCCGCGCCAGGCTCATCTCTTCCCCGAGTAACTTCAATCACCTGGTCCACGTCGGACCGAGCGAAAAGCAGCATCAACTACAGGATCTACACTTGGTGAGTAAAAGCGGTTCTGCTACCCTTTGCATCAGGGATCCCCAACCCATGGGCCAGTACTGGGCTGTGGCCCATTTGGAAGCGGTCCATGCAAGGGCAGGTGCACATTTTCACCTGCCGCTCACACGGAACCATATCCTCTCCATCCATGGTTGGTCCCCAAAGCTGGAAAGGTTGGGGACCACAAGTGTGATGACAAGGCACAAAGGTGTAACACAGGCAGCTGGCAGTTCAAACCGCCCCTTTATTGCTCCAAATTTCCCCAAATGCTCCCACGTTTCTGGCAAGTCCCAGAGCAAAGTGATGACACACACACAAACCTCAAGCAGCCTCTGGATGCAAATAGTCCATCCCAATGCTGTGAACATCGCGGCTGCAAAGCAAGAAATCCAGAAAGAATGCAAGCAATCCAGGAAAGTTCAAACGTCGGCACTCAACACTCCAGGAATTCAGTGTTTCTTCCCAATGAATGCCCCTCCCCACAGTGTCTCCTTAAGTCTCAGTCCCCAGGTGTGCCTTGTGAAGAGGAGTGGGGCGCTTGGGTGAAATGCTCCGTTCGGACTGGATCACCTGATCTGGTAGCGATGGAGGTGGGTGGTTCGGAGAACCGGTAGCAAAAATCCCTGCCCCCCCCCCCATGCCCAGCTGAGCATTTTTTATTTTTTTTTTACTTTTAAAAGCATTTTTTTGGCCGAAGAGGTTGTAGAAAAAATGCTTTTAAAAGTAAAAAAAAAAAAAAAGCCTCTGATGATCGTGCGGCTCAGCTGGGATTGTCAAAGGCTTTTAAAAGAAAAACTCTTTTTTCTTTTAAATGCCTCTGACGATCCAAGCTGAGTTGCCTGATCGGCAGAGGCTTTTTAAAAAGGGTTTTAGAAGAGGTTGTAGAAAAAATGGTTTTAATTTTTTTTAATTGGCCACGCCCACCCAGTCACATTACCCCACCACCACCAAGGCACGCCCACAGAACCGGTAGCAACAAATTTTAGATTTGGCGCTCTCCCCCTGAGTAGCCGGGTTAGTCTACGCTGTTCCTGTCTTCTCTCCACTCTCCGTGCTCGAGGATCAGGAGGGGATGGTCCTTGCTCCTCACCTGAGCTCTGTCTCTCATTTTCATCCTGCCCCTATTCCTCCCTGCCTACAAGCCGTCCCGATCCTGAAAGGCCCTGGCCTGACTGCCCCTGCTCCTCCCCATTTTCCTCCCAAGCCAACGAAGCTGCCCCCTCAATCTCCGTCAGCCTCCGCAGATTCAGGCTCCGACGGGGGCATGACACAGCTGATTTCTCCCTTCTTCCAATCTCTCACCAGCCTCCCTCCCCGTCGGATCAGGCAGCTGATCCAGTGGTTCAGTCAGGGTGTGTTGCGCCAAGCCACAACACGAGTCAGCTCACGTTTGACTGTGATGGTTGGTGTGTGGGAAACCAGAATAAGTGCAGCTGTGCAACTGTAGGTGCCATTTGCCTGTTAAAACAGCCCCACCCATGGAAGCAAAGAGCTTGCAAAGTTTGGCCCCCACATTATGGGAAATCTAGGGGCGCCACAAAAAACATAAATCATGTTTTGTGCCCTCCTGACTGAATGCCAGAGGCGAAACCAATAGCTGTAATACACAAGCCACAGTTTATTATAAATATATTATATTATAATCGCCTAGGCCGGTGCTCTTCAAAGTGTGGTTTGGGGGCTCCTGGGCACCCCAAAGTCAGAGAAACATTTTTAAAACATCTCAGTTTCTATTTCTAATCAATAGATAAAACGAACCAACGCTTTTGGGGATCCTCCCATCGTTTTAAAGAATGCAAAGAGCCCCCCGCCAAGTCCAAAATATTTCAGAACAGCTGGTCTAGGACCATGATTGACAGCCAAACCCACGATGGGCCAAATGATGGTTTGGTTGGAAAGAGGCAAACCCAGCCTGCAATTCTTCAGCTTTGCAGCCCCAGCAAAAGGAAATGCTGCCCCATTACGATCTACGCCCCATTAGGCACCGAATCAAAATCACCCGAAGTATTAGTACTGCTTTATAAAACCTTGGTAAGGCCACATCTGGAATCGGGGGTGAAATGCTACGTAGTAATAAAAACTACCGATTCAGTATTTAAAAAAAAGCTTTCCGACGATCAGCTGTGCCGCGGGATTTATATTCCTAAATCGCGCGGCACAGCTGTTTCCCCCCTCGCTGTTTTACTTACCTTCAAACGGCTCCTTTTTCCGTGCACAGCGTGCATTTGGTGCACACTGAATGCACACATGTGTTTGCCACTGGTGGCAACCCACGGAGGATTTCACCACTGCCTGGAATACTGCATCCAGTTTTGGTCCCCACGTTACAAAAAGTTGTTGAGAGTTTGGGAAAAAAAAGTGCAAAGAAGAGCGACTAAGATTATTAAAGGGCTGGAGACCAAAACATATGAAGAACGGTTGCAGGAATTGGGTCTGGCTAGTCTAGAGAAAAGAAGAATTAGGGGTGACATGATAGCAGGATTCCAGTATTTGAGGGGCTGCCCCATAGAGGAAGGAGTCAACTTATTTTCCAAAGCACCAGAAGGACAGACAAGAAACAATGGATGGAAACTAATCCAAGAGAGATTCAACCTGGAATTAAGGAGAAATTTTCTAACAGTGAGGACAATTAACCAGTGGAACAACTTGCCACCAGAAATTGTGGATGCTCCATCAGTGGAGGCTTTTAAGGACAGCCACTTGTCCCAAATTGTATAGGGTTTCCTGCTTGAGCAGGGGGCTGGACTAGAAGACCTCCAAGGTCCCTTCCAGGTCTATTGTGATTGATCGGTCTTAAAATTATGGTTTATTCCGCATGCAAAAATTGGGTGTTTCTTAAACTGCTGCTGTAGATAATTCAGTCAATCCAACATTGTTTATTCTCCACCCTACTTCTTAACCCTACTTCCAGGCGCAGGAAGAGAAGAGGCGGGAGGCCGATGTCCGAATGCGCTGCAGTAGCCTCTCCGAGATGCGGCGGCCATCGCCTGAGGGCCACAACGGGACCCCTTTGGGGTCTGTTTCCTCACGTAAGAAGCACCCTGGGAAACAAGGGCCACTTGGGATGTGTGTGGAGGGGCTTTTAAGGGGTCCTGGAGCAGCGGGGTGGGGAATATGTGCAGTCCTCGACTTACGACCACAGTGGAGCCCAAAATTTCCGTTGCTAAGTGAGTTTTGCCCCATTTTGCGACCTTTCTTGGCACCGCTGTTAAGCGAAACGTTGCGGTTTGTTAGGTTAGTCACACGGTTGTGTTACTAACCTAACAAACCGGAACGCTTCGCTTAACAACGGTGGCAAGAAAGGTCGCAAAATGAATCTGGCTTCCCCCTTGGCTTGTCAGAAAGGTTGCAAAAGGAAAATCGCGTGACCCTGGGACAGGGCGACTGTCATAAATGTGAGCCAGTTGCCCAGCATCTGAATTTGGATCAGGTGTCCATAAGGACACTGAAGCGGTCATAAGCGTGAAAAATGATCCTAAGTCATTATTTTCAGTGCCCTTCTACAGTTAGTGGCCAAAAGTGTGGAAACCTTTTGGGAAAAGTGTATTTTCTAAAACTAGCTAAGAACACCACTTTTTTTTAGGGGGGGGTAGTACCATAAAATGATATATCAATGGAAAGATAATTTAATCAAGAATGTAATGCAATAACTTTTATGAAGGATTTGCTATTAGAATAGCAGCCTTCCAGTATTTGAGGGGCTGCCACAAAGAAGAGGAGTGGGTCAAATGATTCTCCAAAGCACCAGAAAGCAAGACAAGAAACGATGGAAACTAACCAAAGAGAGAAGGAACCTGGAATTCAGGAGAAACTTCCTAACAGTGAAGACAATTAACCAGTGGAACAGCTTGCTACTAGAGGCTGTGAATGCTCCATCACTGGAGGTTTTTAAAAAGAGACTAGACAGCCACTTATCTGAAATGGTATAGGATCTCCTGCTTGAGCAGGGGGCTGGACTAGAAGACCTCCAAGGTCCCTTCCACTTTCTGATTCTATTCTATTCTATTCTATTCTATTCTATTCTATTCTATTCTATTCTATTCTCTTTTTTCTTTCTCTTCTCTTTTCTCTTCTCTCATTCTATATATTATTCTATTCTATTCTATTTTCTCTTCTCTTTCTCTTCTCTTCTCTTCTCATTCTATATATTATTCTATTCTATTCTATTTTCTATTTTCTTCTCTTCTCTTTCTCTTCTCTTCTTCCATTCTATATATTATTCCATTCCATTCCATTCTATTCTATTCTACTTTTTTCTTTCTCTTCTCTTTTCTCTTCTCTTTTCTTCTCTCATTCTATATATTATTCTATTCTATTCTATTCTATTTTCTCTTCTCTTCTCTCTTCTCTTCTCTTCTTCCATTCTATATTATTCTATTCTATTCTATTCTATTTTCTCTTCTCTTCTCTTCTCTTCTTCCATTCTATATATTATTCCATTCCATTCCATTCTATTCTAATCTCTTTTCTCTTTTCTTTCTCGTCTCTTTTCTCTTCTCTCATTCTGTATATTATTCTCTTCTATTCTATTCTATTCTATTCCCACTCCTCTCCTCTCTCCTCTCCTCTCCCCTCCCCTCCCCTCCCCTCCCCTCCCCTCCCCTATTCTATTCTATTCTATTCTATTCTATTCTATTCTATCCTATTCTATTCTATTCTATTCTATTCTATTTTCTTCTCTTCTCTTCTCTTCTATTCTCTTCTCTTCTCTTCTCTTCTCTTCTCTTCTCTTCTCTTTCTATTCTAAATTCACCCAGGGCCTCTCTTGGAAAAAAGCGTCTCCTGCAGCCTCTTGCTAATTGCCTCCTCTGTTTTCTCGTCACACAGTAAGACTCAAGTCAGCCAGTTCAATCTCTGACAACTCCTCGGTGTCTCCGCAGTCTCTCTTCTCCGCCGTTTCGTCACTGGGAGAGGTAAGGGACGGCAAAAATGGAAACTGGGAGCACGGAACCGGGGGTGGGGTTTTCTTGACATGTCCCAAGTGCGTTTGAAGGTGGTTGAGCCGAGCTGTCAAAAAAAGGCAACGCAATCCTAGGCTGCATTAACAAGAGGGACAGAATCGAGATCACACATAGATTTACTAGTGTCACTTTACAAAGCCTTAGTAAGGCCACACCTAGAGTCCTGCATCCAGTTTTGGTCATCACAATATAGAAAAGAGGTGGAGATTCTAGAAAGGGTGCAGAGAAGAGCAACCAGGATAATGATGGAGGCCAAAACAGACGATGAACAGTTGCAGGAACTGGGCATAGCCGGTCTAGTGAAGAGAAGGACTAGGGGTGACATGAGAGCAGATATTCTAGCATTTGAGGGATTACAGGAATTGGGAATGTCTTGCCAGGGGTATCAATCTCAAGGCCCAAGACCTTGGGGTGCTTAGATCTGGACCACAGTGCCGGCCTGGAAACAGGCCTGGACCGACCCTCTTTGTCTCTGCCAATGAAAAGGGAGTTTGGGGGGCCGTATGTGCCCCCCCCGGGCTCTGTTTTTGCTGGCAGAGGGCTGCAGGAGGCTGTCCAGACCAAGAAAGTGGCACGGGGAGCTGCACACAGTCCCCCCCTCCCCAGGTCCATTTTTGCTGGCAGAGGACTATCAAAACAAGCTAAAAACAAAAGGAGAAATGTTTCTTCCCCTTTTGCATTTGAGCATCCAAGAAGGGACAGGATTCTACAGAGGAATGATGGAGTCTGTCATCTGCACCTCCGTAACTGTCTGGTTTGGTTCTGCAACCCTACAAGACAGACAGAGACTTCACAGGATCATTAGAACTGCAGAAAACACCATGGCTACCAACCTGCCTTCCATGGAGGACCTGTGTACTGCACGAGTCAAAAGGAGGGCTGTGAAAATATTTACAGACCCCTCACATCCTGGACATAAATTGTTTCAACTCCTACCCTCAAAACGACACTATAGAGCACTGCACACCAGAACAACTCGACACAAGGACAGTTTTTCCCCAAACGCCATCACTCTGCTCAACAAATAATTCCCTCAACACTGTCAAACTATTCACTAAGTCTGCACTACTATTAATCTCATCGTTCCCATCACCCATCTCCTCCCACTTATGACCGTAATTTTGTTGCTGGTATCCTTACAATTTATAGATATTGTTTCCTGATTGCTTATTTGTATCCTATGACTATCATTAAGTGTTGTACCTTATGATTCTTGACAAATTTATCTTTTCTTTTTATGTACGCTGAGAGCGTATGCACCAAAGACAAATTCCTTGTGTGTCTAATTACACTTGGCCAATAAAGAATTCTATTCTATTCTATTCTATTCTATTCTATTCTATTCTATTCTATTCTATTCTATTCTATTCTATTCTATTCTATTCTATTCTATTCTATTCCATTCCATTCCACTCCACTCCTTCCCATTCTATTCTATTCTATTCTATTCTATTCTATTCTATTCTATTCTTCTATTCTATTCTATTCTAATTCTGTATACTTTTCTCTTCTGTATATTCTTCTCTTCCCTTCCCTTCCATTTCCTATTCCATTCTCTCATTCTATTCTATTCTATTTTATTTTCTCTTCTCTTCTATTTTCTCTTCTCTTTCTCTTCTCTTCTATTTTCTCTTCTCTTCTTCCATTCTATATTATTCCATTCCATTCCATTCCATTCTATTCCACTCCACTCCACTCCACTCCACTCCTTCCCATTCCCTATTCTATTCTATTCTATTCTATTCTCTTCTATTCTAATTCTGTATACTCTTCTGTATTCTTCTCTTCTCTTCCCTTCCCTTCCATTTCCTATTCCATTCTCTCATTCTATTCTATTCTATTCTATTCTATTCTATTCTATTCTATTCTATTCTATTCTATTCTATTCTATTCTATTCTCTCTTCTCTTTCTCTTCTCTTCTATTTTCTCTTCTCTTTCTCTTCTCTTCTATTTTCTCCTCTCTTCTTCCATTCTATATTATTCCATTCCATTCCATTCCATTCCATTCCATTCCATTCCATTCCATTCCATTCCATTCCATTCCATTCCATTCCATTCCATTCCATTCTATTCTATTCTTAAGGGAAAGAGGAAAGACAAAGAAAGAAAAAGAAGGGAAGATGGGAAGAGAGCAAAGAAGGAAAAATAAGGAAAGAGGGGAAGGAAGAAGGAAGAGGGAAGGAAAAAGAGGAAAAGGAAAGGAGATTATGAGGAGGGTGGGTCTCGGGGAAGTCCTGCCTTAGCACTTGGCCACCACAGGTGCCCCCGATATGAGTCCCGTGCCATGCCCATGCCCCTGCCACACCACGCCCCCAGCCCTCCCAGGTCAAACACAACCTTGATGTGGCCCTCAAGGAAATCGAGATTGACACCCCTGGTCTAGGGCAGTGATGGCAAACCTGTTCGGCACCAACTGTTGAAAAGGGAGTGCGTGCATGCTGGGCCGCAACCCGGAAGAGGAGCTGTCCAGGGCACATGCGTGCACCTGAAAATGAACTTCTGGTTTCCAGCGCGTGCATGCATGCCGGCCAGCTAGTCTTCCAGGTTTCTGGTGCACATGAACACGATCAACTGGCCAGCTCTTCCAGTTTCCGGGACTTGCCGCGCTCAATAAGGCCAGCTGATCATCGCGTGCACATGTGCGCCAGAAACCCGGAAGAGGAATGGGTGACGCCAGGCGTGCCAGGCGACATAGCTCCGTGCGCCACTTCAGGCACTCATGCCATAGGTTCGCCATCGTCTAGGGCCGTGATGGCGAACCTATGGCACGCGTGCCACAGGTGGCACACGGAGACATATTGCCTGGCACACCAGCTCAGCTCTGTCAGCTGATTTTTGGCCAGAAGAGGGCCTGGGGGGGCAGGGGAAGGCCCATTTTTCTTTCTCCCTGGCTCCAGATCCTCTCTATGCATCTGGGGAGGGTGAAAACAGCCTTCCCCACCCCCTCGGAGGCCCGAAACGGCCCGTTTCTCAACTTCCGGCCTCCGAGGGAGTGGGGAAGGCTGTTTTCGCCCTCCCCAGATGCATAGAGAGGATCTGGAGTCAGGTGAGAAAGAAAAATGGGCCTGCCAGGCCATCGTGTGTCAGGAGTGGAGGGTCGCGCTCACATGTGCGTGGCGGGGCACATAGAATTATGGGTGTGGGCACATGCACGGGCAAACCTCCCCCACCCCACCCCTTCCTGGCACACGATGGCAAAAAGATGAGCCATCACTGGTCTAGGGTTTCCTGCTTGTGTAGAGGGTTAGACTAGAAGGCCTCCAAGGTCCCTTCCAACTCGTTATTCTCTTTCCGTTGGAGTTTCTTCTCTAAAATACTACAACCCAGATTGGTTCCTTCTTTTAAGATCTCGCTTTTTTCCCCCACAATAGGTCTCGGATTCCAGTCTTCCGTCCAGCCCAAGGAGCACCAGCACCACATGACAGGAGGGCCCCGGGGGTGCCGGTGCCCAGCCTCACCACATGCGAAACAAGTACGCCGGTGCCAGTTTGCAACAGAACATCCAGCTCGTTTGATGCGCCTGCTTGTTGCTATCTAGGGAGGGAGGGGAGGAAGGATGGGCAGCAGCTGGATTCCGGGTCTGCTGCAGGAAAGCCGCACCTGTGCTGCACTTAATCCTACGGTGGGACAGTGGATCCGTGTCCCTCGTGCACTACCCCCTCAGGAGATCTGTGAATCTTGGAGGAAACCGAAACTGCTGCTTTGTGGATCCCACTGCTGACACCAATTCTTCCCCTGTCCTGCTTGTTGCACAAATAGTCATGGAGTCAGGACCTTTGGTCAGGACACTTAAAGACCCTTTTAATGTTTACTTTAAAAAAAAAAAAAAGCTAAGCTATTTCCAGCCATATCCTAAACAGGAGGAGGTCTAACCTCTCTGGGTGAATGCACATTAAAATATATATATATATATATATATTACATTAACTGCCTGAAGGGCTTTTTTCTTGAAATAGTTCCGGAGTAACGTGAGAAGTAACAGAAGGTTGAGGATGTTTTTCCTTGCCTGGTTTCAGCCCAGACCTTTGAATCAAGTGTGTTGTTTTCATCAGGTTGTAAAAGCAGTAAAATAATTGCGCCAAACCATCTCCTAAAGTCGCAAGCTATTTTACTAAAAGAAAAAAAAAACACGAGAGGGATTGAGATTCTCGTTCCTCCCCACCCCACCTCAGCCGTAATTCTCGGTAGCCCTGAGGGAGAAAACCAAAATATACCTCCCCCTTCGGCAACCTGATTGCCGAAAACCAGCCAAATTGCAAAATTTATGCCGGAGGGGAGTAGGAAATGCATCTCTTTTTCCTTCTTAGAATTAACCCGTTTTCCAGATTTGCAAACTATCACACTGAGGCAGCTGCACTTTGCAGGCAAAAGCCACCCAAGGATGAAGCCAAGTTTAACCCAAGTTTGCCATGCCAAGCAAAGGCAGGTGTTTGGTTTGCCGGGAGAGGGGAGAGAGAGAAAGACAGGGACAGAAAGAGAGGGAGAGACAGAGAAAGAAAGACCTTGAGAAAGAGAGAAAAAGACACAGAAAGACAGAAGGAGACAGAGAGACACAGACGGCGAAAGAGAGTGAAAAATAGAGAAAAAGAGAGAGAGACAGAGACAAAGACAGAAAGAGAAAGAGAAAGAAAGACTGAGGAAAAGAGATAGAGACAAAGAGAGAAAAAGAGAAAGAGAGAGAAAGAACGACGACTGAGGAAGAGAGAGAGACAAAGAAAGAGAGAAAAAAACAAGAGACAGAAAAAGAGTGAAAGAGAAAGAGAGAAAGACTGAGGAAGAGACAGAGAGAAAAAGACAGTAAAAAATAGAGAAAAAGACAGAGACAGAGACAAAGACAGAAAAAGAAAGACTGAGGAAAAGAGACACAGAGACACAGAAAGAGAGAAAAAGACAGATAGTGTGAAAAAGAGAAAGGCAGAGAAACAGACAGACAGAAAGAAAAAGAAAGACTGAGGAAGAGACACACAGAGATACAGAGAGAGAGAAAAAGACAGAGAAAGAGTGAAAAATAGACAAAAAGACAGAGACAATGAGAAAGAGAGACAGAAAGAGACAAGAGAGAGTGAGAGCAGCTTTTCATTCATATTTCATTTCTCTGCTTAACGTGTCAGCTGATGAAACAGGCATGGATTATCACCTGCACACACGCACACCCACCCATGCACACTTCCGCCTGGTACTTTGCCCCTGTGCAAAACTCTCATTTTCTTTGCACACAGAGACCGTGTGACGGATCCAATCCTCTCTCCCCACCCCCTACCCCAAGGCTTCCAGAAGTCTCATGTTTAACTATCCGAAACCAGAGAAATTGGCCCAGCAGGTTGCAAAGGAACGTGTGGCGCAGGTGGGCCTGACTGTGTGAGTCCCCACGTCGAGCAAGACCGGATGGAGGGAACCCCGAATTTCCCACTCCGTTTCAAAACTGGGTTGGGGGACCAGAGTTGCAGACACTTCCAGCCTCTTCCTTGCAGTCTCTTTGAAGGCATCAAGCTGTCCAAACGTGGTGTGGGGGGGGGGAAAGAAGAACAGGGCGTGGGGCAGAGTGTCAGTCCAATTTCCTGACCCCCAACTTCATAGGTCCCTTGGCTGCCTTTTTCTCGGCTCGCCGAGCTTCTATTTCCTGGCGCCTCTCTTCTCGTTTCTTCCGGGCCAGCTCCGTCTTGCTGGGACCTGCAGATCCGAAAAGGAAAGAGAAAGTGGCCTGGGGGGGCTGCTGACTCCATCCGAGCGTAGCCAGGGCAGAGAGGAATAGAAGAGAAATAAAGAAGAGGAGAGGAGAGGAGAAGAGAATTAGAAGAGAAAGAAGAAAAGAGAAATTGATGGGTATTCTAGTCTGAAGCTCTTGGACAAAGGCACATTGGATGGACTGATGCTCTCTGATCCAGCTTTCAGATTTGATCAAATAACATCTTCCCAGTGTGCCCAATGGCAACGAGAAGAGAAGAGAAAAGAGAAGAGAAGAGAAGAGAAGAGAAGAGAAGAGAAGAGAAGAGAAGAGAAGAGAAGAGAAGAGAAGAGAATAATATATAGAATGGAAAAGGAGAAGAGAAAATAGAAGAGAGAAGAGAAGATAGAATAGAATAGAATAGAATAGAATAGAATAGAATAGAATAGAATAGAATAGAATAGAATAGAATAGAATAGAATAGAATAGAATAATATATAGAATGGAAAAGGAGAAGAGAAGAGAAAATAGAAGAGAAGAGAAAAAGAAGAGAAAATAGAATAGAATAATATATAGAATGGAAAAGGAGAAGAGAAAATAGAAAAGAAGAGAAAAAGAAGAGAGAATAGAATAGAATAATATATAGAATGGAAAAGGAGAAGAGAAGAGAAAAAATAGAAGAGAAAATAGAATAGAATAGAATAGAATAGAATAGAATAGAATAATATATAGAATGGAAACGGAGAAGAGAAAATAGAAGAGAGAAGAGAAGAGAAGAGAATAGAATAATATATAGAATGGAAGAGAAGAGAAGAGAAAATAGAATAGAATAAAACAGAATAGAAAGAAGAGAGAATAGAACAGAACAGAATAATATATAGAATGGAAAAGGAGAAGAGAAGAGAAAAAATAGAAGAGAAGAGAAAATAGAATAGAAGGAAGAGAGAATAGAATAGAATAGAATAGAATAATATATAGAATGGAAAAGGAGAAGAGAAGAGGAAATAGAAGAGAAGAGGAAAAGAAGAGAAAATAGAATAGAATAAAATAGAATAGAAAGAAGAGAGAATAGAACAGAATAGAATAATATATAGAATGGAAAAGGAGAAGAGAAGAGAAAAAATAGAAGAGAAGAGAAAATAGAATAGAAGGAAGAGAGAATAGAATAGAATAGAATAGAATAGAATAATATATAGAATGGAAAAGGAGAACAGAAGAGGAAATAGAAGAGAAGAGGAAAAGAAGAGAAAATAGAATAGAACAGAACAGAACAGAACAGAACAGCTTTATTTGGTGTGTGATTAGACACCCAAAGAATTTGTCTCCCATGCAGGAACTCTGATGTCCAAAGCAACATCATCATCATCATCATCATCATGAAATTGCAGCTTCCTGCAATAACCCCAGCGGAACTGCAAAAGACTGCGCTACTCGGAACAACGTACATTTTAAGAAGATACCTGGTTGATACCTAGGATGCTGGCAGCAGCCCGTATCGACCATCAGCGCCAGTCAATGATATTTGTGATACATTTTTAAATGTTCAGTTGACTGAGTTTCATGTTTAATGAATAAAAGTTAATAATAATAAGGATAATAATAATACAGGTAGTCCTCCAGTTACAACAGTTCATTTAGTAACTGAGGTTACAACGGCACCTAGGACCGTTTTTCTGATACTGTTGCAGCCTCCCCAGGGTCATGTCATCAAAATCCAGCCGCTTGGCAACTGACTCGAATTTATGACGCCTTGCAGTACCCCGGGGTCACGTGATCAGCGTTTATGATCTTCTGACAAACAAAGTCAGTAATGGGGAAGCCAAATCCACTTAACAAGCGTGGCAAGAAAAGTCTTGGTGGCACAGCAGTTAGGATGCAATTTAGGATGCAGGATTGCAGGTTAAATCTGCCCACTGCCAGCAGTTCAATCCTGACCAGCTCAAGGTTGACTCAACTTTCCGTCCTTCCGAGGTTGGTAAAATAAGGACTCGGATTGTTGGGGGCAAGAGGCTGATTCTGTAAACGGCTTAGAAAGGGCTGGAAAACACTGTAAAGCGGTACATAACTCTTAAGTGCTGTTGCTATTGTCCTTCCTTCCTTCCTTCCTTCCTTCCTGTCTGTTAGAATGCAGGATTGCAGGCTATTTCTGCCCATTGCCAGTGGTTCAATCCTGACTGGTTCAAGGTTGACTCAGCCTTCCATCCCTCTGAGGTGGATAAAATGAGGACCCAGTTTGTTGGGGGCAAGAGGCTGACTCTGTAAACTGCTTAGAGAGGGCTGTAAAAGCATTATAAAGCAGTATATAAGTCTAAGTGCTATTGCTATTGTTTCTTTTCTTCTTCTTTCTTTCCTTCCTTCCGTTCCTCCTTCCTTCCTTCCTTCCTCCCTCCCTCCCTCCCTCCCTTCCTGTTAGAATGCAGTATTGCAAGCTAACTCTGTCTACTGCCAGAGTTCAATCCTGATCGGCTCAAGGTCGACTCAGCCTTCTGTCCTTCCGAGGTGGATAAAATGAGGACCCAGATTGTTGGGGGTAAGAGGCTGACTCTGTCAACCGCTTAGAGAGGGCTGTAAAAGCACCTTGAAGCACTATATAAGTCTAAGTGCTATTGCTACTGTCCTTCCTTCCTTCCTTCCTTCCTTCCTTCCTTCCTTCCTTCCTTCCTTCCTTCCTCCCTCCCTCCCTCCCTCCCTTCCTTCCTGTTAGAATGCAGGATTGCAGGCTAATTCTGTCCACTGCCAGTGGTTCGATCCTGACTGGCTCAAAGTTGACTCAGCCTTCTGTCTTCCGAGGTGGATAAAATGAGGACCCAGATTGTTGGGGGCAAGAGGCTGACTCTGTCAACTGCTTAGAGAGGGCTGGAAAGCACTGTGAAGCGGTATATAAGTCTAAGGGCTACTGCTATTGCTAAAACAGGACAAAACTCACTTAACAAATGTCTCAACAACAGAACGTTTGGGCTCCGTTGAGGTCATATGTTGAGGACTACCTGTACTACATCCTTACTACACGGATAAATACACTGATGGGAAAGCACCGTACCTTGATCGGAGTCCAGCGTGGCCCAGTTTTCCTCAAAGGTCCATTCACGCAGGGAGTCGGCATTTTTCTAAGGAAACACAAAATATACAAGTTTAAAGGCTGGGCTGGCATTTGTACCACACTACAATTTGGGGTGGTGATCCGGTCAATCTTTAAAAAAAGAAGTTGAATTCTCGTGTTTCTAGTCCCTGCGTTGTGGGCTGTTGTCTGCCAGTCCTTCCAGCAGCCGAATCAGAGGAAGAGGAGGAGGAGGCATAGGAGTCAAGGCAACCTGGGAGCTCCGAGGGGGAGGAGGGAATGGAGGTGGCAGAGAGAGAGACAGAGACAGGGGGAGCCTGGGCCATCCATCAACCCTCAGATGGAGAGTCACCAGACCCCAGGTCTGGAGGTGGCTGATGAGGAAGAGGAGGAGCAGCTGGGTCCAGTGCCTGACGTGTGGAAGTGCAGAAGACAGAGGAGAGGAGAGCAGTGGAAATCTATGGGCCGGTCCTTGGGACGGAGGAGCCACCGCTGCTAGCGAAGCCCCACCCAACTCTGGGAATAAAAGGCAGGGGGCGGAGATTTTATTTATTTATTTATTTATTTATTTATTCAATTTATATGCCGCCCCCCTCCGAAGACCGAGGGCGGCTCACAATATACTCAAAAAATCACTATAAAAACACATTAAAAACATTAAAACCCATTCACACCATCCATGGCCGGATCTCGTCAGATCGCAAGAGCGAGATCAACGGCCCCAGGCCTGCCGGAAGAGCCAGGTCTTCACCGCTTTCCGGAAGGCCAATAGGGTGGGGATGGTCCGGACCTCAGGAGGTAACTGGTTCCAGAGAGCTGGGGCAGCCACAGAGAAGGCCCTTCCCCGCGGGCCCGCCAACCGGCATTGTTTAGCTGATGGGACCCGGAGGAGACCAACTCTCTGGGATCTTACCGGTCGCTGGGAGCTATGCGGCAGAAGGCGGTCTCGAAGATTTATTTATTTATTTATTGAATTTCTATACCGCCCTACTCCCGAAGGACTCAGGGCGGTGTACAGCCATGAAATAAAACACATAGATATACAAAATTTAAAATCAAATAAAATGAATTAAATAAATTTGGCTGAATTAATACCCATAATTTAAAATACCCATTAATTTTAAAATACATTAAAAATTTAAAATTTACACTTAAAAGGGAGAAGATTTAGGCGAGGCCCGCTTGATGAAATAAAAGCGTCTTCAACTCGTGGCAGAAGGTGCGCAGATCTGGGATCCTCCGTATCTCTGGGGGGAGCTCATTCCAGATCGTCGGTGCCCCCACAGAGAAGGCTCTCCCCCTAGGGGCCGACAGCCGACAGTGTTTGGCCGACGGCACCTGGAGGAGCCCTTCTCTGTGGGAGCGTACTGGTCGGTGGGAGGCTGTTGGTGGTAGTAGGCGGTCCCATAGATAACCAGGTCCTAAGCCATGGAGCGCTTTAAAGGTGGTAACCAGAACCTTGAAGCGCACCCGGAAGACCACCGGGAGCCAGTGCAGCTCGCGCAGGAGAGGTGTTACATGGGAGCTCCATGTTGCTCCCATAACCATCCGCGCGGCCGCACTCTGCGCCAGTTGGAGCCTCCGGGTGCACCTCAAGGGGAGCCCCATGTAGAGAGCATTACAATAGTCCAGACGAGAGGTGACGAGGGCATGAGTGACTGTGCGTAGGGAGTCCCAATCTAGAAAGGGACGTCTAGAAGATAGCCTGGCCCTGAGCCATGTAGGGCTTTAAAGGTAATAACCAACACCTTGAATTGTGCCCGGAGACCAATAACCAATGACCAGTGCAGCTCGCAGAGAATTGGTGTAATGTGGGTGTACCTAGGTGCACCCACGACAGCTCTCGGAGAACTCTCGGAGAGGAGAGCAGTGGAAATCTATGGGCCGGTCCTTGGGACGGAAGAGCCATTGCTGCTGGTGAAGCCCCACCCTAGTTCTGGGGATAAAAGGCAGGGGGCGGAGATGAATAGATGGGGTAGAAAACTATTCAACCTCTGGCCAGCCAGACTTGTTAGCCTACGGTGAGAGAGAAACTTTTTGCCGGGGCTGCTGGCGCTCCTAATAAAAGAATATTTTTTGAGTTCACACTTTGTTGTGTTTTGGGAACTGGGTGAGAACACCCTGTGGTTCAGCAAAAAGTTGATTTTAACCCCTATTTTATCCAGGCAAAGATATTCACTACCTAGGTTCCCACATGGAGTAATTTAACCTGGGTTTACTGAATGAAACTCAAGTGGCTGCATCTGCACATCACGCTAAGCAAAGAAACAGGGTTTACTATCCACCATGGCTAACTTCACAAAGGAGGCTGGTGAAGCTACGTGCCAAACCAGGATTAACCAAACACCACGGTTATATTCGTGGAATAGGGACGTCCACACTGATGGATCGTACGATGGGCTTTAGATGAAAACCTTGTTTGTCACGTGTTGAAATACAGGCTGAGGCTGTAACTGACCGGACACATACAGACTGGGTGAAACCAGGCTTAAGAGCAGTGACTGTGAGAGGGATCTTGGAGTCTTAGTGGACAACCAGTTAAATAGGAGCCAGCCCTGTGCAGTGGCAGCCCAAAAAGCCAATGCAATCCTAAACTGCATTAACCTCTGGATACAACCAAGATCAAGGGAGGTACTGATACCACTCTATAAACCCTTAGTAAGGCCACACCTAGAGTCCTGCATCCAGTTTTGGTCACCGCACTATAAAAAAGAGGTTGAGACTCTAGAAAAAGTGCACAGAAGAGCAACCAGGATGATGAGGGGACTGGAGGCTCAAACATACGATGAACGGTTGCAGGAACTGGGCCTGGATAGTCTGGTGAAGAGAAGGACCAGGGGAGATAGGAGAGCATCTTCCAGTATTTGAGGGGCTGCCCCAGAGAGGAGGAAGGGGGTCCAGCTATTCTCCAAAGCCCCTGAAGGCCAGACAAGGAAGAATGGATGGAAACTGATCAAGGAGAGATTCAACCTGGAAATAAGGAGCAATTTTCTGACGGTGAGAACCATCAACCAGTGGAACAGAAGCTGCCTTCAGAAGTTGTGGGAGCTTCATCCCTGGAGGCTTCCAAGAAGAGCCTGGACTGCCCTCTGTCAGAAATAGTGTAGGGTCTCCTGCTTGGGCAGGGGGTTGGACTAGATGACCTCCAAGGTCCCTTCTGACTCTGTTTATCTGTATCTAACTAACTTCATGTATGATGTGAATCCAGACAACCAGGCTAGTCATCCATCCCAAACCCATTCTGGCTCAGAGCCAGGTGAATTACCCAGCCTGTTTCCTTCCCTTATGCCACTTTCAGCAATACAGATGGTCCTTGGTTCATTTAGCGACAATCCATGATGAACCTAACCATGGTTTAATCCACCCAACACAGGCTGCATCCCCAGGGCCGCCACGCACCTGCCTCTCCGATGTTGGCTTCCCAGCCAGACAGGAAAACGGATCGGATTTGTCCCCGGAGCCCACGCTCCCCCAGTTATAATCGCTCGCCGGTTTGATGTCTTGATGGGCTGCAGCTGCTTTGGTGCCGAGGCTGGAGGGGAGCGGGTCCGTGGGGGTAGCCGCCCCCTTTTTGGGGCTCCAGGACGGCTCCAGATCCCAGGCAGAGCTGTTCCAGTCTGAGTCCTGCCTGTCGGAAGCTGTGGTGGTAACCTACGAAAGAGAAGACAAAGCAGCAAAATCTAGAGAAATGTTTAAAACGGGAAGTTTCTAGTCCTCATGAAAGAGCAGAAACTTCTGGAACAAAGAAACAAGGGGGATTTCCTATATTGTTTCCAGAGGTTTGAGGGGGACACTAGCCCCACAAATGCCTTGTTATCCCTGGGACATTGCCCCCAATGTCCTCCAACCTCACTCTAATGAAAATGAGCCAAGGCTGATTTTGGGGATTGACGTTGGCCCATCCAGATTTCCCACCCACCGTCCAGCTTTCCTACGGGGCGTTTTTTTGTACTTCCCAGTCTAGCCTACTGCTGTGGCTCACCACGTGGTCTCCCATCCCAATCCCAATCTTCTGAACCTGAGCAGAGCAGGTCCCACTCTGCCATCTGCTGGTATGTCATTCTAACTACCTTCTGTTGCCCCGAAAATAAGACCCTGTCTTAGATTTTTTCTGAACCCCGAAATAAGCGCTTGGCCTTATTTTCAGGGAGGTCTTATTATTTTGGGGCGCATGGAGAAAGACGGGGCTCCTCTTGCTGTCTTACCTGCTTTCCAGCTCTGTCCCCTTAACCCTAACCAGAGGAAATGGCTGGGACTGGCTGCACATGTGGTTAAATATTTTCAGGGAGAGCTTATTTTTAGGGAGGGCTTATTTTTAGGGAGGGGCTTATTTTCGGGGAAAGCTTTTTTCAGGGAGGGCTTATTTTTAGAAAGGGCTTATTTTAGTGCATGCGCTCAAAAGTCCGAAGTGGGCACAAAATTTTGAAGAACCAGTGATGCTGGAAACATGGGAAAAAATTTGGGTTCAGAATGTTAAATTTACACAGTCGCAGAATTTGAGGGAAAATTTCTATAAAATGTTTTATAGATGGCATTTAGATCCCAAAAAGTTGTCATGTATGTACCCTAATGTTCAGCCAAAATGTTGGAGATGTGAATGTTTGGATGCTACGTATTATCATGTTTGGTGGACCTGTAGGAAAGTTAAGGCTTTTTGGATAAAAATTTGGTGGGTCATGCAGAATGTTTTGAAGAAAAAAATTCAATTTTCTCCACAACTGTTTTTATTGGATATAGTTAAGGGTTTTACATTGGGTGAAACAAAATTGATATTGTATATGATAACAGCAGCAAGATTGTTGATAGGTAAATATTGGAAGAATGAAGCTTTGCCTACTATTGAGGAATGGACTTTGAAGATGGCCAGTTTTGCAGAGATGGCGAAGATCTCAGCATATTTAAAAGATTGTTCACAAGAGACTTATGAGTGGGAATGGAAAAGGTGGATAGAATATGTTCAGAACAAATATCAAACTAGAAAGTATCAAATAGCTTTTATTTGAAAATAATGTATTAGAAATATTTTAATGTAATGAGGGTAAAAAGAAAAACTATAAAGGGGAGGGAGGGGTTCAAGTTTTTACATAAGTTTTATATTAAGGGGTTTTTTTTTGTTTTTTTTTTATCTTTCTTTACCAAATATGAGTATAATATAGGGAAGTGGGGGGGGGGGAGGGTTAGGGAGGGTTAGGGAGGTTGGGAAGTTTGGGGTGGGTGGTGGGGGGGGGAAAAAGGGGTGAAAATGTAATTGTAAAACTTTTGCAATAAAAAAGTCCGATTGGGCTTATTATCTGGGGAGGTCTTATTTTCGGAGAAACACAGCACACCTGTGGAGATCGAGGAAGCCAAAGCAGGGAAGTTTGAGGCAGCCTGAAGGAGACTTACTGTCCTACTGCCGAAAGTCTGGGCCGGTTCCGACCAGCCAGAGCTGTTCCAGTCATCTGGGCTGGGCTGCCTCTTCGGCTGCTCCGTTTCTTGCTGTTGACACAGAGAGGAAAACGGACATTCACTTATGTAGAACCCACAGCCACCGCGGTTCACTTGCCAAAATCTTTCTCTCTCTCTCAAACTTCTATCCATCGTCTGTCTGTCTGTCTGTCTGTCTATCCATCCATCCATCCATCTATCATCTATCTATCCATCTATTTATCTATCTATCATTTATCTATCCATCTATTTATCTATCTATCTTTCTATCTATCATCTATTTATCTATCTATCCATCTATTTATCTATCTATCCATCTATCTATCTATCTATCTATCTATCTATCTATCTATCTATCTATCAAGCTATCAAGCTATCATCTACTGTATCTATCTATCCATCCATCCATCATCTGTCATCTATCTATCTATCTATCTATCTATCTATCTATCTATCTATCTATCCATCCATCTATCTATCCATCTATTTATCTATCATCTATCTATCCATCTATTTATCTATCTATCTTTCTATCTATCATCTATTTATCTATCTATCCATCTATTTATCTATCTATCCATCTATCTATCTATCTATCTATCATCTATCATCTATCTATCAAGCTATCAAGCTATCATCTACTGTATCTATCTATCCATCCATCCATCCATCTATCATCTATCTATCCATCTATTTATCTATCTATCATTTATCTATCCATCTATTTATCTATCTATCTTTCTATCTATCATCTATTTATCTATCTATCCATCTATTTATCTATCTATCCATCTATCTATCTATCTATCTATCTATCTATCTATCAAGCTATCAAGCTATCATCTACTGTATCTATCTATCCATCCATCCATCATCTGTCATCTATCTATCTATCTATCTATCTATCTATCTATCTATCCATCCATCTATCCATCTATTTATCTATCATCTATCTATCCATCTATTTATCTATCTATCTTTCTATCTATCATCTATTTATCTATCTATCCATCTATTTATCTATCTATCCATCTATCTATCTATCTATCTATCATCTATCATCTATCTATCAAGCTATCAAGCTATCATCTACTGTATCTATCTATCCATCCATCCATCATCTGTCATCTATCTATCTATCCATCCATCATCTATCTATCCATCTATTTATCTATCTATCCATCTATTTATCTATCTATCCATCTATCTATCTATCTATCTATCTATCTATCTATCCATCCATCCATCTATCATCTATCTATCCATCTATCTATCCATCTATTTATCTATTTATCTATCTATCTATTCATCTATAATCTATCTATCCATCTATTTATCTATCCATCTATTTATCTATCTATCCATCTATTTATCTATCTATCCATCTATCTATCTATCTATCCATCCATCCATCCATCCATCCATCCATCCATCCATCCATCCATCTATCTATCATCTATCTATCCATCTATTTATCTATCTATCTATTCATCTATCATCTATCTATGTATGTATCTATCTTTGTCTAGCTAGACCCGTTCCAGTCCGGTTTCAAGCCTGGGTAAAGCATGGAAACGGCATTGGTCGCGTTGGTGGATGATCTCTGGAGGGCTCGGGACAGGGGTTGTTCCTCTGTCCTGGTCCTATTAGACCTCTCAACGGCTTTTGATACCATCGACCATGGTATCATGCTGCGCCGGCTGGAGGGACTGGGGGTTGGGGGCACCGTATTACGGTGGTTCTCCTCCTTTCTCTCTGACCGGTCGCAATTTGTGTTGGCAGGGGGGCAGAGGTCATCCTTGAGGCGGCTTATGTATGGGGTGCTGCAGGGGTTGGTCCTCTCGCCCCTTCTGTTCAACATTTATGTGAAGCCGCTGGGTGAGATCATCTGTGGTTTTGGGGTGGAGTTTCATCAGTACTCTAATGACACTCAGCTGTACATCTCCACCCCAAACCACCCCAACGATGCCCTTGACGTGATGTCCCGGTGCCTGGAGGCCGTGCAGGTCTGGATGGGGAGAAACAGACTCCGACTCAACCCCTCCAAGACTGAGTGGCTGTGGCTCCCAGCATCCCGATATAGCCAGCTGGTGCCATTGCTGGCTATTGGGGGTGAATCTTTGCCCCCCACAGAGGGGGCTCGCAACTTGGGTGTCCTCCTGGATGCGCGGCTGTCTTTAGAAGAGCATATGACCTGGGGGGCTTTTTATCAGGTTCACCTGATTCGCCAGTTGCAGCCCTTTCTGGATTGGGACTCCCTGCGCACGGTCACTCATGCCCTCGTCACTTCCCGACTGGACTACTGCAATGCTCTCTACATGGGGCTCCCCTTGAAGAGCATCTGGAGGCTCCAGCTGGTCCAAAACGCAGCTCCGCAGGTGATTATGGGAGCGGCGGGGTGCTCCCATGTAACACCTCTCCTGCGCGAGCTGCATTGGCTCCCAGTGGTCTTCCGGGTGTTGATTAACATCTTTAAAGTGCTCCATGGCTTAGGACCCGGGTACTTACGGGACCGCCTTCTGCTATTGACAGCCTCCCACCGGCCAGTACGCTCCCACAGGGCGGGGCTCCTCGGGGTGCCGTCGGTCAGACAATGTCGACTGGTGACCCCCGGGGGAGAGCCTTCTCAGTGGGGGCTCCTGCCCTCTGGAACGAGCTGCCCCCGGAGGTACGGAGGATCCCGGACTTGCGCACCTTCCGCTGTGCCCTGAAGACTTTGTTATTGCAGCAAGCCAGGCTAGCCTAATTTTAACGGTTTTAAATTTTAAATTGGATTTTAATGGGATGTTTTTAATTGTGGGCCAAAGTATTTAATCTGGTTTTAAATTGTTTTTAACTTTTATATTTATGTATTTGATCTTGGCTGTTCACCGCCCTGAGTCCTTTGGGAGAAGGGCGGTATATAAATATAATTAATTAATTAATTATCTATCTATGTATCTATCTATCTATCTATCTACCTACCTATCTATCTATCCATCTATCATCTATCTACCTTTTTTTTTTTAAATTGGTTGTACACCGCCCTGAGTCCTTCGGGAGAAGGGCGGTATAGAAATAAAATAATAATAATAATAATAATAATAATAATAATAATAATAATAATAATAATAATAATATCTATGAATCTACCTATCTATCTATCTATCTATCTATCTATCTATCTATCTATCTATCCATCTATCATCTATCATCTATCTATGAATCTACCTATGTA
This sequence comes from Pantherophis guttatus, assembly GCF_029531705.1. Next base: position 130,921 of record NW_026843930.1, on the reverse strand, counting down.
TCTATGTATCTATCTTCTATCATCTGTCTCTCTCTCTCCCATCTATTTATCATCCATTAATTTATTAATAGAACATATTCATGAATAGTCCTCCCCTTATGACCGTTAGGGAGTCTACCCATGACAGTCATGATGGTTTTAAAATCATGATCATGTGACCAGATCTGATTTACTGCTATGCTTGTTAAGCAAATCACTGCAGTTCTTAAGTGAATCACATGGTCATTAAGCAAATCCGGCATCACCCATTGGCTTTGCTGGTGAGAAGCTGGTTAGGAAGGATACAAATGATAATCATGGGGACGAGGCAACCACCTGCCTGCATTCAACGGTCACTAAGTGGGAAAAATGGCCATAAGTCACTTTTTTTCAGTGCTTTTATAACTTCAAACGCTCACTAAACGAATAGCTGTAAGTCGAGGAATGTCAGCCAATGAATTGTGGCAATTTAGCATCTCTGATCCATCTCAGCTCTTCAGCTCCCGGACCAAGAGGCATTTTAAGCTGCCTCCCCACCCCCACCCCCACCCCCTCCCCTCCAAACCCCAGCCCCACTGTGACCTTTTACCTCCAAGCTGCTCCAGTCTTCATCGTCCCATTGGTCGGCCGCACTCTCCTCTTCCCCCACCTCCTCCTCCACCTCCCACCCGCTGGAGGGGCTGGGGGCTGCTCCCTCGGAAGCAGGAGGGGGGCCGGGACCTAGAGATACACAGGGAGATCAAGGCTTTAGACACAGAGAGATCAAGAGATACTAGTAAGTTGAGAGATAGACAGACAAATATATAGATGATAGATAAATGTTTTAGATATAGGTAGGTAGGTAGGTGGATGGATGAGAGTTGATGGATAATAGTAGATAGACTTAAAGAGATAGAAAGATAGATAGATGGATGAGGGAGAGATAATGGATAATAGAAGATAGATATAGATATAGATAGATAGATAGATAGATAGATAGATAGATAGATAGATAGATAGATAGATAGATGGATAGATAGATAGATAGATAGATATAGAAAGATAGATGGATGAGGGAGAGATAATGGATAATGATAGATAGATAGATAGATAGATAGATAGATAGATGATAGATAGATAGATAGATAGATAGATAGATAGATAGATAGATATAGAAAGATAGATGGATGAGGGAGAGATAATGGATAATGATAGATAGATAGATAGATAGATAGATAGATAGATAGATAGATAGATAGATAGAGATGGATGGATGATGGATAATAGATAGATAGATAGATAGATAGATAGATAGATAGATAGATAGATAGACAGACAGACAGATCGAGATAGATGAATGGATGATGGATGATAGATAGATAGATAGATAGATAGATAGATAGATAGATAGATAGATAGACAGACAGACAGACAGACAGACAGACAGACAGACAGACAGACAGACAGACAGATCGAGATAGATGAATGGATGATGGATGATAGATAGATAGATAGATAGATAGATGATAAATAAAATGTTTTAAATATACAGGCAGTCCTCAACTTATGACCACAATTTGCCAACTGAGCCAAAATTTGCACTGCTAAGCAAGGACGGTTGTTAAGTGAAACACTACCATTGTTAAGTCAGTGACATGGTTATGAAGTGAACCTGGCTTCCCCGTTGACTTTGCTCGTTAGAAGGTCGCAAAAAGGGATCACGTGACCCCAGGACATTGCGGCCGTCATAAATACCAGTTGCCCAGCGCCCAAATTCTGATCATGTGACCACAGGGATGCTGCTGCAAATGCCGTAATTCTGTGGAAAGTGGCCACGAGTCACTTCTTTTCAATCCGGTTGTAACTCTGAATGGTCACTAAACGAAGAGTTATCCCTGTATTGCAAAATTGGCCCCGTTCACACAGACGAGGCAGGCTTCCCGAGGCCTCCTCAGCATTCCAAGCCGGGATAAATTGGTAGGCTCCCCAGGGTGGGCTTGGCAGCCCCTCTGACCTGATTTGGGGGCCTCCGACGGCTTCTTGACGGGGGCGTCCTCAGCCGCCTGTTCTGCTCCCACCGTCGTTCCAGCGTTTGTCCGGATCAGCTTTGACGTCAGCGACGAGACCCCCGTCACAGCCCAGCCGGCCCAACTGGCGGCTGAGCCCACCCCGGGACTGATAGAAGCAGCCTGGACATCTTTTTCTAAAGAGAGAGAGAGAGAAAGGGCAGGATCCTGGGTTCAAGTCACACCGTTGTAATGCCAGGAAGTGCTTTTTCAGCAGTGGGTTGGACTAACAGGGTAACAAGAGTCGGGAGGGACCTTTGAGGTCTTCTAGTCCAACCCCCTGCTCAGGGAGACCAAGGGTTGTCTAGTCTCTTCTTAACCTGGGTTTATGTGGGAATCTTCCAATCTGGCTTTCCTATGCTGTAACCAATTAGCTTTAGTAAAAGTATACCTTTCGCTGCAAATGGGAGTCGAGGGTGTTTCTTCCCTAGATGTCCAAGTTCGGACAGGCCTGACACTGGGAGTCTCCTACTAGATTACAAGGCTCTGCAAACATGGCAAATTTAAGACGTGTGGACTTCAATCTCCAGAATTCCCTAGCCAGCGTTGAAGACACCCCCCCCCCAACAAGGTTCCTTCCAGCCCTAGAACTCTATGATTCCAGCGAACCAAATCCACACGGCCAAGGTTCCTTCCAGCCCTAGAACTCTATGATTCCAGCGAACCAAATCCACACAGCCCAAATATATTGGGCAGGGCCTCGCATTCTAAGCAGGAGGCGTGGCCAGAGCTCAAAGCAGGAAAGAGGTGGGCGGGGTTTGCAAAGTGGGCCAAGCCGGGCATACAATCCTCGGCCGCCAGTTGCCCACCCTGCTTTAGACAAACCACCAGGCCCGGTGTCCAAACCCAACTCCTCGGCACCTATTGAGTTGTCAGGATGGTCTCACCAAGCTCTGAGAGCTGATCCGGATCTTCTGAAACCGTCTCCAGTTTAGTCATGAAACTGCGAATGGCTTTGAAGGCCTGACGAAAAAGAGCGAAGAGAGAGACACAAAAGAGACACAATCACAAGCTTCCCCGTGGCGCTACAAACTATAGGTAGTCCTCGACTCGTTTAGTGACCGTTCAAAGTTGCAACGGCACTGAAAAGTCAATGCGGAAGAAGCCGGATTCACTTAAGGTCATAAAATCAGGCCTCAGACATTAGCAACCCCATTGCTTAGCAACGGACGTTCCAGTCCTAATTCTGGTCGTAAGTCGAGGATTGCCTCTGTTAGAAGAGCCTCCCCTTTCATTTGTGGCTCCAATGCACCGAAAGATGCCTGCATTTTTATTTTTCATTTATTAAATTCATATTCCACCTTCTAAGTAAGGTGCGTCTGGGCGTCCTTTTCCCGGCGTCCTTCCCTCGGATCGCTCAAGGGCACATCTGTAGGGCAAAGGTTCACTTGGTGGCAAAACACCTGCCCTACAGGCGTGCACCTGTGCAGCATGAGGCAAGGACGGAGCAAGTGACTGGGGGAACTGGATCGGCCAATGAAGGAGAAGATTCGTAGCTCAGGGTTGAAAGGAGGGGTCCTTGCTGCTCTCTGAGCTTGCTTGTTTTCATGCAGACGTCTTACTCCCAACCTAGGTTACATCATCAGTGCTAGAAGGGAGTGGGGTGTGCAGAGGAGGAGGAGGAAGAGAAGGAGGAGGAGGGAGAGGAGGAGGAAGAGGAAGAAGACTGTGGGGTCCTTGCTGCTCTCTGACCTTGCTTGTTTTCATGCAGACGTCTTACTCCCAACCTAGGTAACATCATCAGTGCTAGAAGGGAGTGGGGTGTGCAGATAAGAGGAGGAAGAGGAGGAGGAGGAAGAGAACTGTGGGGTCCTTGGGGCTCTCTGAACTTGCTTATTTTCTTGCAGACGTTTCCTGACCAACCTAGGGAACTTCATCAGTGCTAGTAAGGAGTAACGTAACAGCAAACACCACTTCTTACTAGCCCTGATGATGTTCCCTAGTTTGGTCATGAAACGTCCACAGAAAACAAGCAAGCTCAGAGAGCCCCAAGGATCCCTCAACTGGATCTGCTTCCCCCTGTGGACTCAATTCTCTGCCCACCCTTCAGAGACCTCCGAGGGGAGTTTGGCCCCCAACCACCCCACCCCCCACCCCACCCCTCACCTGGTCCCGGACAGTTTTTTCGGGGTCCACCGTCAAGGTGCAGAGCACTGGCAGGATTTTGAAGGCGCACTCTTTGATGGAGAAGAAATTGTGGGTGGCGGCGAAGCCCAGGACCCCGGCTGCCCGCGAGGGGGCAAAGGGGTCCTTGGTGGCCCGACTGAAGGCCGAGATAAGCACGTTCTGCCTCGTCTGTAAAGAGAACACCCAGCAAACAACTTGAGCTCACCTGTAATAAGAAATCGCAGCAAAAAAAGGGGACTCAGGATTCTGGCCCAGGCTGCCTCTTCCGTCCCCAAAGTGCCTTCTTCTTGACCTAACTTGTTGGGTTGGCAACATATAAACCATCATTGTAAAGACTGCTGTGCTGCTGTATTGCGTCATACTGTGTCCCGATTGGTTAGCTCTGTAGCCAATGCCCTTAAGAGGGAGCTAGAAACATGGTTTGTTTCTCTTTGCTGATCGTGACTGCCCTTTACTGCTTTTTGCTACTGTTTGCAAATACAGAAGAACTGATAACTGTGTATGACTACGACGACTGGTAAGAAGACTCTGTTATTGGATTATCCCTGGACTATTGTTTTACTATCTCCTGCTTTATCTGTGTATGACCTGGACTGTTTATTGGACTGTGCCTTATTACTATTTCCTGAAAGTAAACACAACTCAGTGTATCTGTGTGTGGGCTGTGTTATTTCGTAACTACTCTCAATCGCTTTCATGTGCACACCCTTGCTACTCAAGGGTTGCGCTGCAAATTACTTAACACAGGTATTTGACACAGGTAGTCCTCGACTTACAACAGTTCATTGAGTGACCATCCAAAGTTGCAACGGCGCTGAGAAAAAAATGGCTTGGGACCATTTTTTCAGAGTTACAAACCTTTGCAGCCTCTCCCTGGTCACCTCATCAAAATTCAGAGGCTTGGCAACTGTCTCCTATTTATGACGGTCGCCGTGTCCCCGGGGTCACGGGATCCCCTTTTGCGACCATCTGACCAGCCAACTCAACGGGGGAGAATAGAGATTCGCTTAACAACCGTGTTACTAATTTAACAACTGCAGTGATTCACTTAGAAACGGTGGCAAGAAAGGTTGTTAAAACTCACTTAATGACCATCTCGCTGAGCAACAGAAATGGTGGGCTCAGTTGTGGTTGTAGCTCAAGGACTACCTGTATATCAGCAAGCTCATCGTTCAAGGCTTAAAACCCTGGTACAAAGAACTGTGGCATTGCACTAAGCAGGGGACTAAATGACCTCTAAGGTCCTTTTCCCGTTTCATGATTCTAATCTTAATTCATATTTAAACCATTGATCATTCACATATTACAGGTGATTCTCAAATTATGACCAGTCCTTTAGTGACCTTTCAAAATTAGAACGGCAATGAAAAACGGGAACTGATGTCTGGTCCTTACACTTACAACCAATCGAGCATCACTGCGCTAAAGCCACAGCGATTGGTACCCAGGATGGATGTACAACTCCACAGTGTCCAGAATTCACGTCATCACTGTCTAGGTCACTGGGGAAGCCAGCAGGGAACTTCCCAAGTCGCGATCATGTGATAGCTTACTCAATGACCACTGTGCTCCACTCAATGACCATAGAGGTTCATTTAACAACCATGGCAAAAAAAAGTTTGCAAAATCAGGGGCAATCCTGCAATGCCTTATTTAAGCACTGCAACAAATTTTCCAGTCCCTGTTGTGGTCATAAGTCGAGGACTTCCTGTCTGTGATCCTGTGTCCAGTTTCCCACATCCTAATTCCCAGAGCCAACTCTCTCTAAAACACAAGCATGTCCAACCTTGGCTACTTGAAGACTTCTGGACTTCAAATCCCAGAATTCCCCAGCCAGCTTTAGCTACTTGAAGACTTCTGGACTTCAACTCCCAGAATTCCCCAGACAGCTTTAGCTACCTGAAGACTTCTGGACTTCAACTCCCAGAATTCCCCAGCCAGCCTTGGCTACTTGAAGACTTCTGGACTTCAACTCCCAGAATTCCCCAGCCAGCCTTGGCTACTTGAAGACTTCTGGACTTCAACTCCCAGAATTCCCCAGCCAGCCTTGGCTACTTGAAGACTTCTGGACTTCAACTCCCAGAATTCCCCAGCCAGCCTTGGCTACTTGAAGTCCACAGGTCTTAAAATGGCCACGGTTGGACATCCCTGCTCTAAAGCTTCTCAGCTGCCCACCTCCTGGTCTGAAAGCCCCCCTCTGCTTCCTTGAAGCCATGCCCACTCACGCTGGCACTGAGGTATGGCCCAATCTTGCCCAGGCACACGGTGGTGTTGCAGCGAATGGGGCCTTGGTCGTCGCGGGCCTGGAGGCGAGCGAAGTGCTTCATGAGTTCCACGTTCAGGTTGGCCTCGTTCAACTTGGGAGCCAGGAGCAGCATGGACTGTGGGAGAGACACAAAACAGAAGCCCCTTAGCGAGAGGCCGTAGGGCCGGCAAGCAAGGGCAGGAAGAACGAGCCCCAGGGCGAGGATGCTTGGAGGTGGGGATAGCTTGGGGGAAAGAGCCCGGTCACTCCCTGGACGGAGAGTGGATATTAAGAGACAGCAACACTGGGATCACTTTGTGGTCTTTTTTCCAACCAAAAAAAAGATTCAGAGGGGAAAGTATAGATGACCTCACTCACTTCAGCATCAGGCTCCTCCTCCCTCCCATCCCCCCCATTATGATGTAAGACGGTCCCCCTCCCCAAAAACACGCCTAGGGGATTGTGACTCCCAACAGATAAAAGATTGCTTATCCCACTCAGCAGGGAGGAGCGTCAGGGGCTCGGTGAAACCCCTCCCCCGAGGTAGAGAACTTGCCTTTGACATCTGTCAGTCTTCCCAGTCAGGAAATCCAACTGGATGAGCTAATTCTACTTGGCTGTAAGGTAAAGGTAAAGGTTCCCCTCGCACCTATGTGCTAATCGTTCCCGACTCTAGGGGGCGGTGCTCATCTCTGTTTCAAAGCCGAAGAGCCAGCGCTATCCGAAGACGTCTCCGTGGTCATGTGGCCGGCATGACTCAACGCCAAAGGTGCACGGAATGCTGTTCCCTTCCCACCAAAGGTGCTCCCTATTTTTCTACTTGCATTTTTTACCTGCTTTCGAACTGCTAGGTTGGCAGAAGCTGGGACAAGTCACGGGAGTTACACGGCATTAGGGATTCGAACCGCCGAACTGCCGACCTTTCGATCGACAAGCTCAGCGTCTTAGCCACTAAGCCACCGCGTCCCTTACTTGGCTGTAAAGTTACATTAACCAGAATTTTGCAAGTCTGAAAGTATAAATCTCCCACTGTCACTTTTAGTCTGAGAAAGTCCCTCCAGATTCTCTTTCTCCACCCGTTATGCAGCTGAGGGTGAAGCTGTCTCTTATCTGGCAGTGTGTTTTTCATCCCGCCTTCCAAGGCCTTTCTCACATCCTTTGGTTATCACCTCTGCCTCACCTTCACCGTCTGCTCCCGAATGGCTGGATTGGTGTCCAGGAAACCGTGGACCACATGCGGGAAGATCTGGGTGTTGACCGTGGGCTCGTTCAGATACTGAATGAAGTGCTCCATCTGGAGGGGAAACACCGGCAATCAGTTGGTGCCTGAGGCACAAAATTGAGCCACCGCAATTTCTCTCCCTGAGTTGCACCAGGCACGAAGGGGCCAGGTCCGCACAAACATACAGAATAGACCCAGGTTTGCACTAAAAACATGCGCTAACTCCAGAGGCTGCATTCATGCAATTTATTTTTTGACTTATTAGTATCCTGCCCTTATTACTTTTTTTTAATGTCCCAACCTGTGGGCCATGGCCTATTCGCAACCGGGCTGCATGAATGGCTGGCCCCCGTCGTGCGAGCATCGCAGGCGTTTAGGTACTCACTCACGCAAGCAACAGGTGCTTGTGTCTACTCCTCCCACTAAACCATCCCCTCTTTCCCCCTCCCAACTCCGGGACACCAACCCGGGAAGGTTGGGGAACTCTGCTGTTAATCCCTTAATTCGGGATAGAGTCAAGGCAACTGAATAGGACTGAGCATTTACTGACTGGATGCCCTTCCTCATGCCTACACAGAGTTCACAGCAGATGTTTTCTCTTTGAAGCCCACTGATTTCAATCGCTTAAATACGGGCCTGATAGCTCAGCAGACTAAAATCATGGTGATTAACACCAGCTGTCTGCAATTACTGCAAGTTCAAATCTCACCAGGCTCAAGGTTGACTCAGCCTTCCATCCTTTCTAAGGTAGGTAAATTGAGGACCCAGATTGTGGGGGCAATAAGCTGACTTTGTATAAATATATACAAAAGTATGAAGGCTTTTGCTTAACGCATTGTAAGCCACCCTGAGTCTCCGGAGAAGGGCGGCATATAAATCAATTTAAAAAAAATAAAAATCATCTATGACTCTATTTAAAAGAAAGAGCCAAGGACGCAACAATGTCCTTTCTCTTAACAAATACACAACCCCAAATGCAACTCTTTGTGATTTGGATGCCGGCTAACCTGTTGCAGCAAACGGATCCTCATGGCCCGATCCGGGGAAGAGAACATCTTCACAATTACGGGGATGATTTTTTGCTGGTATTCCTGGCTATTCAAGAATTTCCCCACCTGGAAAAGGGGGAAAGAAAAGCAGAGGAAGAAAAGAGAGAGAGAGGGAGGGAGGGAGGATTTCTAATTAAGCATCTTGAATATACACAACAGGTTAATTGAGTCAGAAGCATCACAATGAAAGAAAGTCGTGCTACATGACATAAAAATTAAAAAAATTAAAATAGAAGTTATGTGCAAATGTACAAATGAAGCAGATCTTGCCCAAATTAAGCAAGGCCTACTTCATGTGTGCATATCTTGTTATTTTATTTGTTATTGTTTACTTGTTATTTCTAGGCTGCATAAACAGAGGGATAGAATCAACATCACATGAAGGGTTAATACCACTTTACAAGGCCTTGGTAAAGCCACACTTGGAATTCTGCATCCAGTTTTGGTTGCCATGATGTAAAAAAGATGTGGAGACTCTGGAAAGAGTGCAGAGAAGAGCAACAAAAATGATGAGGGGACTGGAGGCTAAAACATACAATGAACAATTGCAGGAACTGGGCATGGCTAGTTTAATGAAAAGAAGGACTAGGAGAGACATGACAGCAGTCTTCCAATATTTGAGGGGCTGCCACAAAGAAGAGGGAGTCAAACTATTCTCCAAAGCACCTGAGGGTAGAAGAAAAAGCAATGGGTGGAAACTAATCAAGGAGAGAAGCAACTTAGAACTAAGGAGAAATTTCCTGACAGTGAGAACAATTAATAAGTGGAACAACTGGCCTCCAGAAGTTGTGAATGCTCCAACACTGGAAGTTTTTAAGAAGATTAATTAAAAACTGGGGGCGAATTATGCGAGTAATAGACTCAAAAGTTAAAGGATTCAGGAGAAAAGATATAATAAATATAAAAATAAAAAAAAGAAGAAGAAAAGAGAATGGGATGAAGGGAGAAAATTATTAAGAAGTGGAATTCTGGAGAGACCAAGAGAAAACGGTTAAAAGGGGAAGAATAGTGGAAAGGAGGAAGGGAAATAAGGTATATATGAGTAGATCTAAGGGAACTGTATTAATATTAGCAATTGTGAATGTAAGAAGCGAATATGATGATGTATATTGTTTATTGTAAAACAGAACAGCAGATGAAATATGAAGTGGCAATTTGGTTCAATTATGAAAATAACTGAAATCAAGAGACAAAATTGAAATGATAAAAAGTGTGATAGGGATTTTGAAAAAAACATGCTGTAAATGATGAAATAAAATAATTAATTGATGCTCTAGTAAGAAATTAGGAATTAAAGGCGGATAGTGATATTGCTGGTTATGTACTAAGAAGAGATTAAGATAAGATGTGGAAGGTTAATTAAGTTAAAGGGCTTCAATGTAAGAATTGAATACAATGAAGCGCATTGTTTATAGACAAAAAGTGTGATGGGGATTCTGAGAAATGTATTTTATAAATGGAGAAATAAGATAATTAACTGATGTTATGCTAAGAAACTAGGAGTTGAAGGGCGGATGATGATATTGTTTATACATTTTGTATTAAGAAGAGATTAAGATAAAATAAAGAAGTAGGGAAAAAGAATATTTTGGCTGAAACTGAAATATGTAAATTGTATTTGGAAAAAACAAAAAGGAAGATTGGAATAGACGATAAAAATCAATATATAACTATGTTACAAGATGAGTAAGTTGTGAATAAGATTATGAACACTATGTAAAAGAAAAATTTAATAAAACTTGTTTTACAAAAACCAAAAAAAATTGTATTGTTAAGCAAATGAAATATCCAGACTACCCGACGTTTAATCACTAAGAAATGTATTTAATAGAAAATCATTTTTTTAAAAAAAAAGGATACATTGATTGGAGCACAAAGAGCAGGCATTCCTATGTGTTGTTGTCTGCATGTCACCACAATCGCAAAAAGCAGAAACAAGCAGACACACAACAAGTGTGCCAGGTTTAATGGAAACGAAGAAAGCCTCAGTACCCTGAGCCACAATCTCCATCCTTCTCCAACTTTGGGGAATCCGTTCTGGGTTTTTTTCCCAAGCCCCGTAGGAGCATGAATCTGGGGTGGGGTGGGGTGGGGGAGACCAGCTGGAACCTGAGCTCACAGAGATGGAGGGATGGGCTTTGTTGGCTTCAGAGGAAAATGGGGAAGGGCAGGGCCAGTCAGGCCAGGGTCTTTCAAGATTAGGACAGTTTGTAGGCAGGGAGGAACAGAGGCAGGATAACCAAGAAAGACAGAACTGAGGCAAGGACCGCCCCCTCCTGATCCAAGAGCACGGAGAGTGGAGAGAAGGCAAGAGTAGCACAGACTGAGCAGACTACTCGGGAGGAGAGCGCCCAGCCCCTCTTCACAAGGCACACCTGGGGAATGAGACTTAAGGAGACGCTATGGGGAGGAGCATTTGTTGGGAACAAACGCTGAATTCCTGAAGTGTGGAGTGCCGACGTTTGGATTTCCCAAGAGTCCTTGCATTCTTTCTGCCCTTCTGGACTAATTCCCTGGATCCTTGGCTTCCTGAACTCCTTGATTTGCCCTGCTGGGTTTATTGCTTTGCAGCCGTGGTGCCCACAGAGTTGGGCTGGATTATTTGCAGCCAGAGGCTGCTTGAGGTATGCGTGGGGGTTTGTTATCACTTTGCTCTGGGACTTGCCAGAAACGTGGGAGCGTTTGGGGAAATTTGGAGCAATAAAGAGGCGGTTTGAACCGCCAGCTGTTTGTGTTATCTCTGTGCCATGTCCCGGCTCATCACAATCCATGTCTCCTTCCTTGTTCCACAGAGCGGCTTACCTTAAAGAGTGGGGTGAGGATGATGGCCCCTGCACTCCCAAACTCAAAAGCCATCAGCAATTGGGGAAGGACCTTGTGGCGACAGAAGTCCTCAGGGAAATTATCTAGGTTGTCACTGAGTTCTTGGAAAAACTTCTGCCGCTCGGCCGGCTCCTTAATCTGCAGGAAAAAAAGCAGTAACCAAGAGTTATGGGTTCAAATCTGCCCCACCCACCTTTTCCAGCTAGGAGAAGGGGCAGGCATGAAATTCATTGGGAGGTGGGGGTCATTCAGACTAGATCTCCAACCAGAACTCTGGAGGTTCTGGCTCCAGAACCTGGAGCCAGGTTCTGCAGAAGGATTCCCACTGCAGAGATATCATGTGGCAAAGACCCCATGATCTAGCCAGCCCTCAACAAGGGGGTCAGGATATTTGATAACCTTTTTACAGATTAATGGTTGATGGTTCATGCTTGTATATTCCATAGCAGTGTTTTTTAAACTTCGCCACTTTTAAGACATGTGGACATCTAAGTGTATAGCTAGCTACGGAATTCTGGGAGCTGAAGTCCACACGTCTTAAAGTGACAGTGCTTGAAAATCACTGTTGTACAGGAACATTTTTCTTTCGGGCAGCTCTTCCCTATTTTTTTTTTCCTTCATTATCCAAAGCCACTTATCAAAAAAATCTTATCAAACTTCAGGGACCAGCTGTCCATCCCTTTCTTCAACACCATTGGAACTTCAAATGGTCAAATGGATAAACAGTCATAACACAAGGACAACGTGTATTATAAGAACAATACCACTGAACTGTCTTTTATCGTGGCACGGTAGGTAGAATACAGGATTGCAGGCTAACTCTGCCCACTGCCAGGAGTTCGATCCTGACCAGCTCAAGGTTGACTCAGCCCTCCATGGTCAGTAAAATGAGGACCCAGATTGTTGGGGGCAAGAGGCTGACTCTGTAAACTGCTTAGAGAGGGCTGTAAAGCACTGTAAAGCACTATATAAGTCTAAGTGCTAAGTGGTATCTTCCTTTCCTTTCCTTTCCTTTCCTTTCCTTTCCTTTCCTTTCCTTTCCTTTCCTTTCCTTTCCTTCCCTTCCCTTCCCTTCCCTCCTTCCCTCCCTCCCAGTGGTTAGAGTGCAGTATTACAAGCTAACTCTGCCGACTGCCAGGATTCGATCCTCACCAGCTCAAGGTTGACTTAGCCTTCCATCCTTTCGAGGTCGGTAAAATGAGGACTTGGATTGTTGGGGGCAAGAGGCTGACACTGTAAACCACTTAGAGCTGCAAAGCACTGTGAAGCAGTATATAAGTCTAAGTGCTATTGCTATTATAACTTTTCAACAAATTACATTGGTAATTTCAATGATTCTTGGCTTCGTAGGAAAATTTGGGAGATTTATATATATTTTTTAGGATATGTGGCAATCTTGAAGGCCATTTCAATGCTCCTGATGTGATGGGACTTTTACACAACTTGGTGTGATTTTACCAGGTATCGGAAACGCTGCCTTATGACATCCAGTATCTATCTATCTATCTATCTATCTATCTATCTATCTATCTATCTATCATCTATCTGTCTGCCTATCTACCTACCTCTATCTATCATCTATCTATCATCTATCTATTTATATATCATCTATATATCATCTATTTATCTATCATCTATCTATCTATCAACTATCTGCCTGTCTGTCTGCCTATCTACCTACCTACCTATATCTATCTATCTATCTATCTATCTATCTATCTATCTATCTATCTATCTATCTATCTATCAGCACATTCACGTCGTATTTTAGTAAAAGGGATCAGTAAAAAAAAAATCAGTAAAAAAATTCCTATATTTTATTGCAATAATGTGTGAATGGCAAACACCTCCAGATATGGAGATTGAAATCTCAAATGTTCCAAGGTTCAACCAAGTTCTTTGACCCACAACCAGGACTTCTTCCTACACTTTAGCCCCATGGACAGCCGTAAAATCAACCGGACACAGGCCAGGAGCCTTTGGTGCTCCCCTGCGCTCACCTGGATCTCCTCCAGAAAGAGGTTGGTCTCCACAAACTTGTTGTCCATGAAACCGCCCATCCGAGAGCAATTCTGCAGGAATTTGGATGGGCTGGGTCGTAGCTTGGGATTGGCACAAACCAGCTCGCAGTAATGGGGCACCAAGGACTTGGGGATCTGGAAGAGAAGGAAGGAGGCAGATAGGTCAGAAGAAGGAGATGGTGGTTTCCAACAGAAAGCCAGTCTACCCAGAAGCAGGAGAGGGAAGACAAGATGGGCACCGTTCATGTCTCGTGCAGTTCCAATGTCAACTGTGCAACCTGCGGCCTTTTTCACTTTGCAACTTTATGGAGTAGACAAAACACACTTCATTTTAGGGCACAGATTCACCACATTGGCAACTTTAAGATGGGTGGACTTGAAGTCTTAAAGTTATCAAGGTTGAGAAAACTGGTCTAACCCATTTCTGGGTATTCATCTATCTTTTACTCCTAATATGCCAGCCCACTCTTTTTACATCTAGGGGAAGAGAGAGAGAGAGAGAGAAAAGAGAGAGAGAAAGAAAGAGAGAGAGAAAGAAAGAGAGAGAGAGAAGGAAGGAAGGAAGGAAGGAAGGAAGGAAGGAAGGAAGGAAGGAAGGAAGGAAGGAAGGAAGGAAGAAATAGGAGGGGAGGAATTAGATTGAAGAAGAAGTAAGGAAGAAATGAAGGAAGGAAGGAAGGAAGGAAAGAAAGAAAGAAAGAACAAAAGAAAGAGGAAGGGAGGAATTAGACTGAAGAAAAAGGAAGGAAGAAATGGAGGGAGGGAGGGAGGAAAGAAAAAAAGAGAGAAAGAAAGAAAGAAAGAAAGAAAGAAAGAAAGAAAGAAAGGAAGGAAGGAAGGAAGGAAGGAAGGAAGGAAGGAAGGAAGGAAGGAAGGAAGGACAAAAGAAATAGTAGGGGAGGAATTAGACTGAAGAAAAAGTAAGGAAGAAATGAAGGGAGGGAGGGAGGAAGGAAGGAAGGAAGGAAGGAAGGAAGGAAGGAAGGAAGGAAGAGAAGGAAGGAAGGAAGGAAAGAAAGAAAGAAAGAAAGAAAGAAAGAAAGAAAGAAAGAAAGAAAGAAAGAAAGAAAGAAAGAAAGAAAGAAAGAAAGAAAGAAAGAAAGGGAATTCACACCACCATGTGATTTACAAAGCTAGCTACCTCCATTCGGTCCACTCCGTGTCCGCCCTGGAAGACCATTTTGTCCCTCTGTACCCAGCCCACTTCATGCATCAGAGAAAACCTGTATTCTCACCACCAACCAACCAACGGTGCGAACTGTCAATCTCGGTTACAGTTGATGGGGTTGTGTGAACCCAGGAAACGGGGTCAGCTCAGTCAACCCCCATTCAACGAACTGTTGGGAAAGGGTCGCCAAACAGACTCACTTTGTTGAGGGACCGCAGGGAGGACGATCGGGTCAGGGGGCCGTTGAAAACCTCCCAGATGAGGCAGCCCAATCGCCACATGTCTGCTGACCTAAGACCACACACAGGAAGCAAGTTCGAGTCAAGTCAGAATCATGAGGACTAGCTCCATGCCCCCCCCAGTGGATAGTTTCTTTCCAAGACAGATTTAAACCAACCCACCCCTCCAAAATACGACACAGACCGATCTATGCTTGAAGGGATTCCCACAAAAGACAAAACCAGGTTAAAAACAGGTTTGTACTTTGCGGAGGGCCTTATTCCAAATAAAGAGCTGCGTGTGAATCGAGCCATCCCTTTGAAACCTGGATGTCTTCACTGTATACAGATGTGTGCATTCAGCCTTTAGTTATGTTAACACAAAGCTTCGCATTTGCACTGTGTGAGCCTGCCTTGTTTCCAAGGCAAGGTACCAGCTATGGGAAAGAATTTACAGAATAACAAAGAGTTGGAAGGGACCTTGGAGGTCTTCTAGTCCAACCCCCTGCACAAGCAGGAGACCCTGTCCCATTTCAGACAAGTGGCTGTCCACACTCTTCTTAAAAGCCTCCAGTGATGGAGCACCCCCAACTTCTGGAGGCAACTTCTGTTCCACTGATTAATTCTTCTCACTGTTAGGAATAGAGTAGAGTAGAGTAGAGTAGAGTAGAGTAGAGTAGAGTAGAACAGGAATAGGAATAGGTGTAGAGTAGAGTAGAGTAGAGATAGGAATAGGAATAGGAATAGGAATAGGAATAGGAATAGGAATAGGAATAGAATGGAATGGAATGGAATAAATATAGAATGGAATGGAATGGGATGGGATGGGATGGGATAGGATAGGATAGGATAAATATGGAATGGAATGGAATGGAATGGAATAGAAACAGAAATTAGAATAGAATAGAATAGAATAATATATGAAATAGAATGGAATAAATATAGAATGGAATGGAATGGAATAGAATGGAAATAGAAGTAGAAATTAGAATAGAATAATGGAATGGAATGGAATGGAATGGAATGGAATGGAATGGAATAGAATAGAATAGAATAGAATAGTATAGAATAGAATAGAATAGAATAGAATAGAATAGAATAGAATAGAATAGAATAGAATAGAATAGAATAGAATAGAATAGAATAGAATAGAACAGAACAGAAAATATGGAATGGAATAGAAATAGAAATAGAAACAGAAATTAGAATAGAATAATGGAATGGAATGAAATGGAATACGAATGGAAATAATAGAAATAGAAGAAATAGGAATAGGGATAGGAATAGGAATAGAAATAGAGCTGGAGGGGACCTTGGAGATCTTCTAGTCCAGCCCCCTGCTCAAGCAGGAGAACCTAAGGAAATTTCTCCTTAGTTCCAGGTTGCTTCTCCCCTTGATTGGTTTCCATCCTTTGCTTCTTATTCAGCCTTTGGGTGCTTGGGAGAATAGGTTGGGCCTCCTCTTCTTTGTGGCAGCCCCTCAAATACTGGAAGACTGCTACCATGTCATCCCTAGTCCTTCTTTTCTCTAGACTAACCATAACCAATTCCTGCAAATGTCCTTCACATATTTTAGCCTCCAATCCCCTAATCATCTCTCCACTTTTTCCAGAGTCTCAACATCTGTAGATATAGGAGACATGAGTGGCATATCCTGACTGGCAGCTAGAAAATCAGCAAAACTGATTTTTACCTTTGACTTTGACCTGCTGCCCTCGCCAGAGTTAGAGAAGCCAAAACTAAATTTAAACACTTTTCATTGAGCTTAACTTTTATTGATTAGATCCCTGGAAAGTGGTTAATAATTTCTTACTTTGTAATGAAAATGACCCTGGGGCAGAAACCGATAAGACAGTCTCCAAGGGGCGCCCCAAAGCTTTCAGGGCTGTCCGGTGTAGCCCTTGGCAAGTAAGGATCCCACTTGCATAGTAGGCCTCCAATCGGTGCAGATACTTTTAAGCATTCCTGAAAAGGATTCCTCCCGCAACCCATTCAGAAATTGGATTGATTTTTCTCATTCGAATGGATTTTCGAAATTGGGTGGTAATTGGGTGTCAGAGTTCCAAGAACACACCCAAAGGAATCAAAACTCCAAGGCAGGCATGTTCCTCAAAGTATAGATTAATTAGTCATGTCATATTGACGTGGTGGCTCAGTGGATCAGATGCTGAGCTTGTCGATCGATAGGTCGGCAGTTCAGCGGTTCGAATCCCTAGTGCCGCGTAACGGGGTGAGCTCCCGTGACTTGTCCCAGCTTCTGCCAACCTAGCAGTTCGAAAGCAGGTAAAAAATGCAAGTGGAAAAATAGGGACCACCTTTGGTGGGAAGGGAACAGCGTTCTGTGCGCCTTTGGCATTGAGTCATGCCGGCCACATGACCACGGAGACGTCTTCGGACAGCGCTGGCTCTTCGGCTTTGAAACGGAGATGAGCACCGCCCCCTAGAGTCGGGAACGACTAGCACATATGTGCGAGGGGAACTGTTGTGGCCCACCAGCGGCCTGTGCGGATCGTGGCTGATCCTGACGAGGAGGCTGGTGTGGTGTCGCGCCAGCAGCCGGCGCTCGCGTCGGACAGCGAGGAGGCCGAAGAGGATGTGGTGCCAGAGGCAGAGACTCAGCCAGGGCCTTCAGAACCTCCAGAGGCTCCTTCCAGTGGAGAGAGCGAAGTGGAGGAGCCTCTCCTCAATGCTCGGGCACGCAGGGCTGCCAAAAGGCAGGAGTGGCTACTCAGGAGGAGGAGGAGGAGGTCTCCTCGAGAGTAAGGCTTGAGGATAATTGGCCACTCCCTTAGCCTATTTAAGTCACACGCAGCTAGTGCTTTTTTGCTGGAAACAACTTGTATTTATAATCAGAGTATTTTGGTTTATCATATCTTGCTTTCTGGGCTGGTTGCCAACCTTTGCCGGTCTTGTTTATTCTTGCTACTTAATAAATTTGATAAGGACCGTTGGTGTGTGTCAATATCCTCCCGGAATCCGGAGCTGGGGCAGAACAGGAACCTTCACCTTTACCTTTTTATTGGCACATCTGAGGAAACCCGACTCTAAACCCCCCTCGGGTTCCCTCCCAGCTAAAAGCAAAGTTTTATTTCCCCCCCAGCTAAAAGCAAAGTTTATGTTCATGCAATTCATCACATGCAGCAGTAGGTTTCACATATTCTTACCATTGGTGTCAGACTGGTGTCAGTCTTGTCCGTCTGTCAGACTGCGGTGCTATCTCAAAATTAAATGAATTTCCAAACTGCCAATCTTTCAGGAAATCTTTCTTTAATTAAGCTCAGCCACCGGATCATGACTCCACGCGGACAAGACTGACCTTTTGCCTCCCAATCCCTCCCTTTCCGATCCCCAAATCTCTGCTTCTCATTAGCTGTCTTCCAAGACATTCTTCAGACTTCTTTTCTTCGTCATTTCTCAGGAATGTGCCCCCTCCCCTCATTTCCACGACAACCAAGCTTCAAAGGGATTTAGCAGGCAAAAGTTTCAGAGTTTATCTTTCGCTCTCCTCTGCTCTCTCTCTATGCCAGCGTTGCAACGCTGACATCTGGTTTGCCTCTCATGCGCGTGCCTTCCATGCATGCACCTGGCCGCAAAAACCGGGCTAAATAGGATGGCATTACACCGGGGCGGGTGGCGGGCAGGCCCACCTGCAGTCGCCACTACCGATTCGCCCGAACCGGTACGAACCGGCTGAATTCCACCTCTGATCACATGGTCCAATCAGGCCACAGTCCAAGGGGTCAGTTGGTCTCAGAATCCCACCTCCTTAGCACCTGGTGGGAACGTCCTTGGTTCTCAGAGGAAAGAATTTTATTTTGGCTACAATCCCCCAGCTATCTCTACCTCCCCCCCTTTACGTTCCCACAGCTTGATTCGTCTCCACTGTGCCAGTCCTGAAGGCGCCAGGGAGAAAAATGGCTGAAGGGCTGACATTGAACCCCATTGGATCCGAATCCGACTTGAAGCGACTGCATTTTGTATGCGTCGCTTGGTGCTTGTAACAGAGTTGGAAGGGACCTTGGAGGTCATCTAGTCTAACCCCCTGCTCACGCAGGAGACCTGTACTAGGGATTCGAACCGCCAAACTGCCGACCTTTCCGATCGACAAGCTCAGTGTCTTCTCAGCTCTCCTGTCCTTCCCCACCCCTGCTCCCTTGCAAACCCCAAAATCTTCATTTGGGGGCTCGGGTCAAACCCCTCCCCCAACTAAGATGCTACTCATATGTGCAGATACGAGATCCACAAATCCACTGATTAAAAAAACGGTATTTTTCAACCTTGGCCACTTTAAAACGGGTGGATTTCAACTCCCAGAATTCCCCAGCCAGCACAGTGACCGAGGGTTGAGAAACACGGTAAAGGTAGTCCTCAACTTATGACCACAATTATATATTTTTTCTTTAACATCCATAGGTGTTTGGTGAAGAGTGTATTCTCCGGGTCAATTCACATCATCATCATCATCATCATCATCATCATTATCATTAATATTATTATTATTATTATTATTATTATTATTATTATTATTATTATTATTATTATTTACGCATAATAATCTTTCAACTTCTAATATTTACACATACATAATAATAATGTATTGTATTATGTAGCAGTATACACGGTAGTATTTTCCCAATTTCTAATTTCTACTTCTATTTTCTAACCATTAGTAAAACAAATCCCATATTAAGAAGTATTCTGTTCCTCATTAATCATTTATTTAATTATGGCTATTTCTTCCCTCGTTATTATTCAAAATATTCTTAAATTTTGAGTTAATTTTTATTATAACATTCATTTCATTCCTCCTAACTCTGTCTACTAATATATATTTATATTTTATTTCACATCATTCTACACTTCGTGTATTGTGAAGATCTCTACCATATTTCATTTCCATATTTTTTTGTCTAACCACTGATAAAATAAGTCCCATATCTTATAGTATTGTTTATCTTCTTGTTCTCTAATTTCAAATGTCAATTTACTCATTTCAGAGGATAATAATATATAGATATATACTAGATCGATGACATGAGAATTTAGATAAACTGTAAATTGTAAGCTATGAATTTGGTGAAGAGGCACAAAAGGCTTGTAACCAACCGACACACTGTTTGCAATGTAATAAGGCTTTTATGTATATTTGTTTAAAAATTAAAAAAAAATCTCAACAACAACAACAACAACAACAACAACAACAACAACAACAACAATAATAATAATAATAATAATAATAATAATAATAATAATTTTATTTCTATACCGCCCTTCTCCCGAAGGACTCAGGGCGGTGTACAGCCTATTAAAAGCACAAGACAAACATCAATTAAAATTATTTAAAATTATTAAATAATTCGGCTCAATTTAAAACCCCAGAAATTTAAAACACCCAATTTAAAATTATTATGTTGATAGCCCGGCCTAAGAAGTATTAAAGTATAAAGTATTAAAGAAGTATACTAAATAGAAGTATTCTGTTATCTATCCATCATCTCTTGCCCTTTTTAGTATTTCGACTCTCATTGACTTTTTAACAAAGCTCACTTGTTCCTCCCGTGGGACCTTAATGTCTCCTTACATCACTCATTAATTTGAGTATTTCATCTGCCTCCACATCTACGTCTCGCTTTCTGGTCTCAAGGGCCCCCACCAATAATTCTTTCATCTCTTCTGGCAGATCTTCCTCTTTGAGCAAATGAGCCCAAAATTTCTGCTGCTAAACAAAACAGCCGTTAAGTGAAATTTGCCCATTTTATGACCTAATTGAATTGTCGGAGTTGTTAAATTAGTCACACGGGTGTTAAGCGAATCGGGCTTCCCCACTGAATCCTAGCCTGACTAGGTGGCTCAGTGGCTAAGACACTGAGCTTGTCGATCAGAAAGGTCGGCAGTTCGGCGGTTCGAATCCCTAGTACAGGTCTCCTCCTGCGTGAGCAGGGGGTTGGACTAGATGACCTCCGAGGTCCCTTCCAACTCTGTTACAGTGTTACTTTGCTGGTCAGAAGGTGGCCAAAGGGGATCACATGACCCCGGGACATTGAGACCGTCATAAATATTAGATGGTTGCCAAAGTCTGAATTTTGATCCACACGCTCACAGGGATGCTGCAATGGCCGTAAGTGTGAGAAACGGTCATAAGTCACTTTTTGCAGTGCCGTTGTAATGTTGAACGGCCACTAAACGAACTGTCATAAGTCGAGGACTCCCTGTATTTTAAAAATACTGATTTAAAACATGGAGAGAGAAAGAGAGGTAAACCCACCATTTCTCGCCAACGTTTTTGGTGCTGTCGGATAATTCGGGGGGGTTGTATTTCTCCAGCTCGGGGACCCCCTTCTGTGGCACGGTGACGTCTCCCTGGGCCGAGCACATGTAATCCAAGCCACCCAGCTTCCACTCGCCAGCACGGTCCACGTAAACCACGCCCAGGCAGACGTTGTTATGGACGAGATGACAGTCGTTGACCAGGAAACTGAGGGCTTTCTAAGGAAGGAAAGGGGAGAGGGGACAGAAGACGGTCAAGGAAGGGGTCACAGGTCACGGCCAAGGATCTGACATATCTTGACCCTTAGCCTGGTCAAGGGGGCTGAATTCACACAACCTGCTTGATCCCTGAGGGAAACACCGGATATACACCTAATAAATACATAAATAAGCAGTATATAAATACTAGTTATTTATATACTGAATGAATGAATGAAGGGAATAAATAAATAAATGAAATAAATAAATAAATAAAATAAATAAATAAATAAATGAAATAAACGAATGAATGAATGAATAAATAAATAAATAAATAGTCCCCAACTTACAACAGTTCATTGAGTGACCATTGAAAGTTACAACAGAACTTGCAAAAAGTGACTTACGACCATTTTTCACAGTTACGGCCTTTGAAGCATCCCCAGGGTCACGCAATCCAAATTCAGAGGCTTGGCCACTGGCTCATATTTATGACCGTTGCCGTGTCCCCTCCCCCCAGGGTCACGTGATCCAGTGGTGAAATGTAAACTTTTACTACCGGTTCTGTAGGTGTGGCTTGGGGGGGAAGGTAATGTGACTGGGTGGGCGTGGCCAAATAGGTTGTAAAAAATGCTTTTAAAAGGTTTAAAAAAAGACTCTGACGATCACAGCTGTGCTGGACGATCGTCAGAGCCTTTTTTTTACTTTTCAAAAGCAGGAAGTAACGGCACCCGGGCGGGTGGGCGGAGCCTTGCGCCACCATCACTACCGGTTCTCCGAACCACCTGCCACAATTGCTACCAGATCGCCCGATCCGGTCCGAACCGGGAGCATTTCACACCTGATGTGATCTCCCTTTTGCAACCTTCTGACAAGCCAAAAGTCAGTGGGGATGCCAGATTCACTTAACAGCCGTGTTTCTAACTTATCAACTGCACTGATTCACTTAACAACGGTGGCAAGAGAGATTGTAAAATGGGGCAGAATTCAATTAACAAATGTTTCGTTTAGCAGCAGAAATGTTGGGCTTAATGGCGGTCATTAGTCGAGAATATATATTTGGGAATATACCAGTAATCCCTTTTTGTTGTGGCCCGCCAGCGGCCTACGCGGATTGTGGCTGATCCCGACGAAGAGGAGGCTGGTGTGGTGTCGCGCCAGCAGCCCACACTTGCGTCAGACAGCGAGGAGGCCGAAGAGGATGTGGTGCCAGAGGCAGAGACTCAGCCAGGGCCTTCAGAATCTCCAGAGGCTCCGTCAAGTGGAGAGAGTGAAGTGGAGGAGCCTCTCCTCAATGCTCGAGCATGCAGGGCTGCCAAAAGGCAGGAGTGGCTACTCAGGAGGAGGAGGAGGAGGTCTCCTCGAGAGTAAGGCTTGAGGATAATTGGCCACTCCCTTAGCCTATTTAAGTCACACGCAGCTAGTGCTTTTTTGCTGGAAACAACTTGTATTTATAATCAGAGTATTTTGGTTTATCATATCCTGATTTCTGGGCTGGTTGCCAACCTTTGCCGGTCTTGTTTATTCTTGCTACTTAATAAATTTGATAAGGACCGTTGGTGTGTGTCAATATCCTCCCGGAATCCGGAGCTGGGGCAGAATACTTTTTCAGATAGGTCGTAACTTGGAACGGTCACTAAGCGAACAGTCATAAGTAGAGGACTACTTGTGTGAAGGAGTCTAACCCAGCTCCCCCCCCCCACTCCCTGGCCCTGATACAGGTCTCCCCAGCACTCACCGCAATCTGATGAAGACCCCAGGAAATCTCCGGCTCGCTCAAACCCTTCCCGTCCCCCCGCGACTCCAGGTAAGCCGGCAATGGCGTCACCGGCTCGGTGACCACGTGTAAACTTTTCTCTGTCTGCAAAACCAAAGAAGAAAAGGTCATTCTCACCATGGAGGAATATGGGGGGTGGGGGTGGGGAGGCAAGTGGGGAACGGCAGGAGAGCGTGTCGTAAAAACCGTCACAAGTGGTTGGACAAATGGACATTTGCTAGTGTTCTGACCGAGCTCCCCAAACACGACAAACCCTCTTTAGTTAAATCAAAATATTCCTTTATTAGGAGCGCCAGCAGCCCCGGAAAAACAGTTTCTCTCTCACCACAAGCTAACAAGTTCGTCTGGCAGGGAGAGGAATAGTTGTCTGACACGTCTATTCATCTCCGCCCCCTGCCTTTTATCCCCAGAGCTAGGGAGGGGCTTCGCTAGCAGCGGTGGCTCTTCCGTCCCAAGGACCGGCCCATAGATTTCCACTGCTCTCCTCTCCTCTGCCTTCTGTGTATCCATGCGTCAGGCACTGGACCCAGCTGTTCCTCCTCTTCTTCAACAGTCACCTCCAGACCTGGGGGCTGTTGACTCTCCATCTGAGGGTTGACGGACGGTCTAGGCCCGTGATGGCGAACCTGTGGCACGCGGAGCCATATTAGTGGGCACGCCAGCTCAGCTCTGGGGCGCATGCGCGCGCCGGCCAGCTGATTTTCGGGCCTTCTGGGCCCATCAGAAGTAGGGAAACAGGCTGTTTCCTGACTCTGGAGGGCCTGGGGGGGGGGTAAGGCCCGTTTTTCTTTCTTACCTGGTTCCAGATCCTCTCTGTGTATCTGGGAAGGGCGAAAACAGCCTTTCCCACTCCCTTGGAGGCCCTATGGAGGCTGAAAGGGCCCATTTCCCCACTCCCGGTGGGACAGGAAGTGACGTTTTTTCCTGTCCCCAGCCTCCAGAGACTCCTAGAGAGGCTCCTAGAGAGGCTCCTAGAGACTCCTAGAGAGGTTCTGGAGGCTGGGGACAGCAAAAAACGTCACTTCCTGTCCCACCGGGAGTTGGGAAATGGGCCCTTTCAGCCTCCGTAGGGCCTCCAAGGGAGTGGGAAAGGCTGTTTTCGCCCTTCCCAGATACACAGAGAGGATCTGGAACCAGGTAAGAAAGAAAAATGGGCCTACCAGGCCATCATGTGCCAGGAGCAGGGGGGAGGGGGTTGCGCACACATGCGCGTGGGCACGTGTGCGCGTGACCGTCCCCCGCCCCCCCCTCTCCTGGCACGCGATGGCAAAAAGGTTTAGCCATCACTGGCCTAGGCTCTGCTTCTGTCCCCCTCTCTCTCTCTGCCAGCTCCATTCCCTCTTCCCCCTCGGAGCTCTCAGGTTGGCCTGATGGTGACCCCGACTCCCACGCCTCCTCCTCTTCCTCCGATTTGGCTGCTGGAGGGGCCGGCAGCTGACCGGCTACAACAGCGAGTTGCCAATGTGCTGGTTTCAATAGAAGAGAATATCTGTAGCTCGGGGTTGACCTGCGGGGTCCCTGGCGCTCTCTGAGTTTGGTTAGTTTTCTTGCAGATCTTTCACAGGGATAAATCACATTTACACACAATAAAAAAGCTAAGAAGGCAACAACAGGACCAGGAAATAGGAGGCAACAGCCAGATAAGCAGGGATTAACACCAGACAAACAATTAAGCAGAAAACATTTCCTTGATCCGGGAACCACCAAGGAGAAAATCACTTGAACCAAGCGAGTATATATAAACAGGGAACAAATTCCACATTCACACATACCAATGATCTTGGCTCATGAAATGTTTGCAAGGAGAACTCCAAGGGACCCCCAGAAAGAGAAAGCCAGATAAGCAGGGATTTACACCAAACAAGGAAGCAGAAAACAATACCCTAATCAAGGAACCACCCAGGAGAAAACTCTCTCCCTGTCAAAACAAGCAAGAGATTTTATATAAACTGAGCAAACTCCACACTCACTTCCAACTGATGATGTTACCTACTTAGACAATGAAACGTCTCAATAAAGTAGGGGTGTCAAACTCAAGGCCTGCGGGCCGGATCCGGCCTGCAGGGTGCCTAGATCTGGCCTGGGGGGCTGCCCTGGAATCAGCAAAGGACCAGCCTGTGATGCCCCTGCCAGCAGATCCACCCCCCGGGGCTATTTTCACTGGCGAGAGGGCTAACAAAACAAATTAAAAACAAAACAGAAGGAGAAGTGTTTCTTCCCCTTTTGCATTTGAGCATGCAAGAAGGGACAGGAAAGGAGAAAGGGAAAAGGGAAAGGCAAAGAAGGGGAGATGGGAAGAGAGCAAGGAAGGAAAAATGAGGAAAGGAGGAAGGAAGGAAGGAAGGAGGGAGGGAGGGAGGGAAGGCGAAAGGAAGGAAGGAGGAAGGAGGGAGGAAGGAAGGAGGGAGGAAGGAAGGAGGGAGGGAGGGAAGAAGGAACGAGGGAGGGAGGGAAGGAAGGAGAAAGAAAGGGAGGAGGGAGGAGGGAGGGAGGGAAGAAGGAAGGAGGGAGGGAGGGAGGGAGGGAGGAAGGAAGGAGAAAGGAAGGAAGAAGGAGGGAGGGAGGGAGGAAGGGAGGGAGGGAGGGAAGGAAGGGGAAAGGAAGGAAGGAAGAAGGAGGAAGGAGGGAGGAGGGAGGGAGGGAAGAAGGAGGGAGGGAGGAAGGAAGGAAGGAGGGAGGGAAGGAGGGAAGGAGGGAAAGAAGTCCTGCCTTAGCATTTGGCCACCACAGGTGCCCCTGACACAAGTGATGTTGAGCTGGCCACGCCCACCTTGGCCACGTCCACTCCGCCACCCCCCCCCCAAGTCAAACACAATCCTGATGCAACCCACAATGAAATCGAGTTTGACACCCCTGCAATAAAGCAAAATACTTGTAGCTGAGGGTGGAAACGAGGCGTTCCGTGATGCTCTCTGAGCTTGATAATAATAATAATAATAATAATAATAATAACAACAACAACAACAACAACAACAACAACAACAACAATAATAATAATAATAAAATACATCTACAACGGAAGACTCAGCATTTGCACCCCAAGAGGTTCCAAACGCCTGTTGCTCAAACCGCATCTTGAAGCTACCTCTAAGCCATCAATGTAGGACAGGATATTGGGGTGCCGGAGCGTCTTCAGGAATTTGAAGGCCGTTTTGGCAAGCTGGATCTGCTCTTCGGAACTCGGCTTCACCTCGTGTACGAAAAGGGAGACCGATTCGCCCGTGGTCTGCGGAAATGAAAACGAACAAGGGGTGAGAGGGAATGGCCACAATCAGGCCATGATCAATTTGTCAGTTCTCCGGATCCAAGTGCCCCCCCCACTCGCCTAGGTTTAAGAAGAGCCATGAAATCCTAGCTAGTCACTAAGGGGAAGGAGGCCTCTCGCTCGCTTGTGCTGAGCATCTTTTTATCTCTGTCATTTCTGTTTTATTGACTTTAGATTGTCATTTTACGACAACTGACAATTCATCCATGGATTAGCTTGCCTCTTGGGCTTTTGGGGGTTCCATCGCTGGAGGTTATTTTCAAAAGATAAATTGAATCGGGATGCTATGAGGTCCCTCCTGCCTTGAACAGGGGGGGCTGGACTAGAAGACCTCTAGGGTCCCTTCAAGCCCTACCATACATCTTAAAAGCACGGTGGGTGGAGAATTTTTGAACCCATCATCACGTTACCCAGGCTGAAAAGCCCTGAACAGTGCAAAAACCCAGCTAGGACCTTCTTCCCAGTGTTAACACAACTCTGTTAAACCTGGTTATTGAAAAAACAAACCAGGATCTGTAATATGGAAACTCAAGTCAGAAAATGAGTGGGATTTACAGGATCGGGGAAGAAGACATGGAATCAGTGTTTCCCCAAAAACATGGGGAGTGGGTTTGACCCACTCTGCACATACAGAGTGGGGTCAAACCAGGTTTAAGAGCAGTGACTGTGAGAGGGACCTTGGAGTCTTAGTGGACAACCAGTGAAATAGGAGCCTTCGAGAGATCCCGCAAGGAGGCAGGTCGACCCAGGCAGGAGTCCCCACACCTTGCTCCCCTCCTTCCCCCTCCTGCCCCAAAGGAAGGAGACCCCTCCCCACACCCTGCTCCCCTCCCTCCCCCTCCTGCCCCAAAGGAAGGGGAGACCCCTCCCCACACCTTGCTACCCTCCCTCCCCCTCCTGCCCCAAAGGAAGGGGAGACCCCTCCCCACACCTTGCTTCCCTCCCTCCCTCTCCTGCCCCAAAGGAAGGGGAGACTCCTCCCCACAGCTTGCTCCCCTCCCTCCCCCTCCTGACCCAAAGGAAGGGGAGACCCCTCCCCACAGCTTGCTCCCCTCCCTCCCCCTCCTGACCCAAAGGAAGGGGAGACCCCTCCCCACACCTTGCTCCCCTCCCTCCCTCTCCTGCCCCAAAGGAAGGAGACCCTTCCCCACACCTTGCTCCCCTCCCTCCCCCTCCTGACCCAAAGGAAGGAGACCCTTCCCCACACCTTGCTCCCCTCCCTCCCCCTCCTGCCCCAAAGGAAGGAGACCCCTCCCCACACCTTGCTCCCCTCCCTCCCCCTCCTGACCCAAAGGAAGGGGAGACCCCTCCCAACACACACCTTGCTCCCCTCCCTCCCCCCCTGCGCAGCCCCCTCCCCTCCTCCCCGACCGAGGCTCCTCCTTTGCAAAGACCCCCCCCCAGCCCGGGCCCACCTTCCTCCGCCCGCGGTGCAGCTGCCAGACGCCCCCCGGTTGGGCCAGCGGGGGCTCCGGCGGGGAGGCGGCCTCGAAGGGGAAGTCTCGGATCGGGTCCCGGGCGAAGAACCACATCGTGGAGCCGGGGGGGGGCGAATTGGGGGGGCCGCTTGCAGGAGCGCCCAGCGCAGCCCGGGCAACGTCACCTCTTCTTTTTTGTGCAATGCGAGGCGGAGGAAGCGGCTCAGCCCCGGATCCTCCCGGCAAACCTCCGGAAGTGGTTGGGAAGGAAAAACAAGGGCGCCCCCGAGCGCGTGCAGAGTGCATTCCGCGTGCACACGTGCGCGGGGAGCGACGCGCGTCTTGCACACAGGGGCGATGCAAGCGGCAGCCCCTTTGCTGACCCCCCCTTTTTTTTTTCTTGGGGGGTGGTTGTGTGAACGTGGCCCCCGGGGATGCGTGTTGCATTTCCACACGCAGACACGGGGTTTGCTGGCAAGAAGGGGGGGAGGATTTGCAAGCGGGGGGGGGAGGGCGGGGGGAGAAGGTTGCACGAGGAAGAAAGGGGGGGGGAGACCCCAATAAGTGCAAAGAAGAGGAAACCCCCCCTCCCCTCCTCCGCCCACCGGGGGGGGTCCTGGGGGTGGGGGCCCCGGAGAAAAGGAGCCACAAAAAGAAGAAGAGGAGGAGGAGGAGGAGGAGGTCCTACAGGTTATCAAGCTTGGCCACCTGGAAGTTGGGTGGACTTCAACTCCCAGAATTCTCCGGCCTCTTAAAGTGACCGAAGCTGAGAAATACTAGAAGATTCTGAGAGGGAGGGAGGGAAGGGCAGGAGGTGGGGGAATGAAAAGGAAGGAAGCAGAAGAAGGAAGGAAGATAGGGAGGGGGAGAAGATGGGAAGGAGAAGGAAGGAAGGAAGGAGAAGGAAGATAGGAAAGAGGGAAAGGGAGGAGATGGGAATGAGAAGAACGAAGGTAGGAAGGAAAATAGGAAGAAGGGAGGAAAGAGGAGAAGATGGGAAGCAGAAGAAGGAAGGAAGTTAGGAAGGAGGGGAGGGGAGGGGAATGAGGAAAGAGGAAAAGATGGGAATGAGAAGAAGGAAGGAAGGAAGATACGAAGGAAGGAAGGGGAGAAGACGGGAATGAGAAGAACGAAGGTAGGAAGGAGGGAAATAGGAAGGAGGGAAGAGGAGAAGATGGGAAGGAAGGAAGATAGGAAAGAGGGAAGGGGAGAAGGAAGGAAGGAGATGGGAATGAGAAGAAGGAAGGGAGGGAAGGGGAGATGGGAATGAGAAGGAAGGAAGAAGAAGGAAGATAGGAAAGAGAGAAAGGCAGGAGATGGGAATAAGGAAGGAAGGAGATGGGAATGAGAAGAACGAAGGTAGGAAGGAGGGAAAATAGGAAGGAGGGAAGAGGAGAAGATGGGAAGGAAGGAAGATAGGAAAGAGGGAAGGGGAGAAGGAAGGAAGGAGATGGGAATGAGAAGAAGGAAGGGAGGGAAGGGGAGATGGGAATGAGAAGGAAGGAAGAAGAAGGAAGATAGGAAAGAGAGAAAGGCAGGAGATGGGAATAAGGAAGGAAGGAGATGGGAAGGAGAAGAGCGAAGGTAGGAAGGAGGGAAGGAAGGAAAATAGGAAGAAGGGAGGAAAGAGGAGAAGATGGGAAGGAGAAGAAGGAAGATAGGAAGGAGGGAGGAAAGAGGAGAAGATGGGAATGAGAAGAACGAAGGTAGGAAGGAGGGAAAATAGGAAGGAGGGAAGAGGAGAAGATGGGAAGGAAGGAAGATAGGAAAGAGGGAAGGGGAGAAGGAAGGAAGGAGATGGGAATGAGAAGAAGGAAGGGAGGGAAGGGGAGATGGGAATGAGAAGGAAGGAAGTAGAAGGAAGATAGGAAAGAGAGAAAGGCAGGAGATGGGAATAAGGAAGGAAGGAGATGGGAAGGAGAAGAGCGAAGGTAGGAAGGAGGGAAGGAAGGAAAATAGGAAGAAGGGAGGAAAGGAGAAGATGGGAAGGAGAAGAAGGAAGATAGGAAGGAGGGAAGGGTAGGAGATGGGAATCGAAGGAAGATAGGAAGGAGATGGGAATGAGAAGAAGGAAGGGAAAATAGGAAGGAGGAAAGAGGAAAAGATGGCAATGAGAAGAAGGAAGGTAGGATAGGAAGGGAAGGGGAGGAGATGGGAATGAAAGGAAGGAAGGAATATAGGGAAGAGAAGGGGAGGGGAACGAGGAAAGGAAAAGATGGGAAAAGGAGAGGGAAGGAAGGAAGGGGAGAAGACGGGAATGAGAAGAACGAAGGAAGGAAGGAAGGAAAATAGGAAGGGAGAAGGAAGGTGAAAATTAATTTCAACTCACCCCTTTAAAGGCCAGGCGTTTGTCATGAATATTAAAAGAAAGAACTGACATTGAGGAGTTTTTAAACTCTTTATTTTTATTAAGAATCATCCAGCCAACCAAAATATAATATCAGTGGCAAATCAATTTATTTCCGAGATGCACTATTAGGAAACAAACCTTTTAAAGCAGCCATTTCAAGAGTAAATTCAGGACCTGTTACAGGTAGTTCTAGACTTATGACTGTAATGGAGCCTGCCCATTATGGGCGCAAGTCAAGACAGTCGTTAAGCAAGGTGCTCACTTGATCATCTCATGCACAGTTGAGCCCAAAATTTCTGTTGCTAAGTGAGACAGTGGTTAAGTGAGTTTTGCCCCACTTTCTTGCCACCGTTGTTAAGTGAATCACTGCAGTTGTTCACTTAGTAACACGGTTGTTAAGTGAATCTTCCCCATTGACTTTGCTTGTCCGAAAGTAGCAAAAGGGGATCGCGTGGGACACTGCAACCGTCATAAGTACAAGCCAGTTGCCAAGCCTCCCAAAATTTCATCATGTGACCATACTCAAACCAATGCTAAATAAAACATGATCAAACTATCATTGTCAGATAATGGTTGTTAAGAATGTTAGTACACGTCCGTGTAGTGTAAAAAAACTTCCCTGTGCAAACATCCTTAACAAACTAACATTTGACAATGATAGTTTAACCATGTTTTATTTAGCTATTTAGTATTGGGTTTTTTTCTGCAACGTATTCAGGTGTTTATCTAGGGGCTTCTGTTTAGGATCTCTGGCATTTAATGGTCTCAGTTTGGAAACAAGCACTCGTGAAAAGAAGGACCAGGGGAGACAGGATAGCAGCTTTCCAATACTTGAGGGGCTGCCCCAGAGAGGAGGAAGGGGGAAAGCTGTTCTCCAAAGCACCTTTGAAGGCCAGACAAGGAATAATGGATGGAAACTGATCAAGGAGAGATTCAACCTGGAAATAAGGAGGAATTTTCTGTCAGGGAGAACAATCAACCCAAGTTGCCTTCAGAAGTTGTGAGAGTTTCATCACTGGAGGCTTTCAAGAAGAGACTGGACTGCCATCTATCAGAAATGGTGTAGGGTCTTCTGCTTGGGTGGGGGGTTGGACTAGATGACCTCCAAGCTCCCTCCCAACTCTGTTAATCTGTTGTCTGTGTTGCATTTAAGAAAGTTTTTCCCTGGCTGCAAAGGTGAAAAACAAAAAAGAGTCACAGAAGGGTGAAAATATTTCTGGCTCCCCCTCGTCCCAAAATTTTTTTTATTAAAATACTCAAGTCTGGAAATACAGTTCAAGGCCAGTTCAGTCACACTGTCATGGAATTTTTTTTATTTTTATTTATCAAATGTGTATGGATGCCCATCTCAAGGATGTCTCTAATTCATCAGATGAGACACTTCTGAATCAACAAGGATGCTCAGATTGCCTCGGAAGATGGCCACAGACAATGACAGCTAGTCCTTGTCTTATGACCATAATGGAGTCCAAAATTTGTTAAGGGAGTTCTGCCCCTTTTTACGACTTTTCTTGCCACGGTTGTTAAGTGAATCTGGCTTCCTCACTAACTTGGCTTGTCAGAAAGTTGCAAAAAGGGGATCACATGATCCCAGGACGCTAACCGTCATAAATATGAGTCAGTTGCCAAGTGTTTGAATTTAGAATCGACGATCATAAATGTGAAAAATATTTTTTAAAGACAACTTTTTTTCAGTGCTGTGGTAACTTCGGTCACTAAGCGAATGGTTGTAAATCGAGGACTGCCTGTATTTTTCCCAATTGATTCAAAAGTCACAGGTTAAATCTCACAGGATCATTTAATCTGAGCCTCAAACTCATTTCTGCATTGCTTTCAACTCAGATATGGGTCATAATTTGATTTTTTCCCCTCCTCTTTCTGGAAATATTCCTGAATCGGAATTTATCGGAAAGGAAAAGTGGGCCAGCGGTTTGAGAGTTGGCCGTTTCAGACGCAGCTCTCGGTCACTTTCTCCTTTCTGGCCCAGGCCAGTTTTGGACTACGGGGAGATCCTGGTTTGCATGCCCAGTGGACTACCATCTCTGGCCTGGGGCCGTTGCTCATGCTGGACGCCTGTCCAGAGGCCATGCGGAGAGACAGCGCTTTGGCCAACTTCTTGCTGGTCCGGTAGCGTGAAGAGCAGAAGCAATAGACGAGCGGGTCGAGGCAGGTGCTGAGGAGGCCGAAGAGGAAGAAGATGTGGCCGAGCGAAGGGGGCACCTGCTCCCGGGTCAGCATCTCGGGCGAGAACCAGTACCAGAGGCCCAGTAGGTAGTAGGGCGTCCAGCAGGCCACAAACGTCAGGACGGTGATGGCCGACATCTTCAAGGCGCGGATCCGGATTTGGGGGATGTTATTGCGTGAACAGCGCAGGTGGACCTCCCTGGATTTTGGCGACGCTGCGAGAGAAAGAAGGAGACAACGATAGAGCCATGTTTTAGGGTTATGTTGTGGCCTGTTGGCCGCCGGCCCATCCAGCAGCCGAATCGGAGAAGGAGGTGAGGGAGTCAGGGTCAGCATCAGGGCAACCTGAGAGCTCCGAGGGGGAAGAGGGAATGGAGTAGGCAGAGAGAGAGAGACAGAGGTGGAGCCTGGGCCGTCCGTCAGCCCTCAGATGGAGAGTCAAAGGTCTGGAGGTGGCTGATGAGGAAGAGGAGGAGCAGCTGGGTCCAGTGCCTGACACGTAGATGTGCAGAAGGCAGAGGAGAGGAGAGCAGTGGAAATCTATGGGCCGGTCCTTGGGACGGAAGAGCCACCGCTGCTAGTGAAGCCCCACCCTAGCTCTGGGGATAAAAGGCAGGGGGCGGAGATGAATAGATGGGGCAGACAACTATTCATCTCTCGGCCGGATGGACTTGTTAGCCTGTGGTGGGAGAGAAACTTTTTGTCGGGGCTGCTGGCGCTCCTAATAAAGGAATCATTGCTTCGACTACAGAGGGTTTGTATGGGGAGCTGGGTCAGAACAGGTTAATGATGGGTTCCTGAACAAACCAGAATTGGTTCCATTCGGAAAGGATCCCGTGCCCCAAGGAAGCCAGCTGTATCTGGATGCTATGTCCTTCAAGAGCCTAATGGTAAAGATGCCAAGATAGAAATTGGAAGACAGGAGTTCTACTTCCGCCTTGGGCATGAAAGCCAACTGGGTGACTTTGGGCCAATCACTAGGAAACGTGAGTTCTAGTCCTGCCTTGGGCATAAAAGGCAGCTGGGTGACTTTGGGCCAGCCACCAGGAGATGCTGAGTTCTAGTCTCGCCTTGGGCATGAAAGCTGGCTGGATGATTTTGGGTTAATCACTAGGTGACGTGAGTTCTAGTCCCGCCTTGGGCATGAAAGCCAACTGGGTGACTTTGGGCCAATCACTAGGAAACGTGAGTTCTAGTCCTGCCTTGGGCATAAAAGGCAGCTGGGTGACTTTGGGCCAGCCACCAGGAGATGCTGAGTTCTAGTCTCGCCTTGGGCATGAAAGCTGGCTGGATGATTTTGGGTTAATCACTAGGTGACGTGAGTTCTAGTCCCGCCTTGGGCATGAAAGCCAACTGGGTGACTTTGGGCCAATCACTAGGAAACGTGAGTTCTAATCCTGCCTTGGGCATAAAAGGCAGCTGGGTGACTTTGGGCCAATCACTAGCAGACGGTGAGTTCTAGTCTCGCCTTGGGCATGAAAGCTGGCTGGATGATTTTGGGTTAATCACTAGGTGACGTGAGTTCTAGTCCCGCCTTGGGCATGAAAGCCAACTAGGTGACTTTGGGCCATTCCTTTTCTCTCAGCCTACCTCACAGGGTTGTTGTGGATAAAAAAAAGGAAGATGGAGAACAATATTTACCATCTTGAGCTATTTGTAAAAAACCTTCTCCTTGCAGCTGACCATGCCACCCTCTGCCCTTTCCAGGGAAGCCCCCCTGCCCGCCGGTGCATGCCGAGAAGCCTCACCTGGCGCTTGGGTCATCATCCTTGACATCTCGATCAGGATGCGGGAGTAACAGAGCACCATAACCAGCAGGGGCACCAGGAAGAGGCAAGAAAAGGTGAACATGTTGTAGAGGGTTTCCTGCCAGTGTGCCCCAAAGCTGCCCACCGTGGCACATTGGATGAAATGGGTGGGCTGGGACCGGCTGGCCGTGTGGAAGACAAACATCTGCAAAAAAAAAGAAAGGCCGTTTCCCACACAAGACACACACACACAAACACAACATTAAGGTCTAGATTTCAGTTCTGGTTAGAGCAAGCCTTGAGGTAGAGTAGTGTTTCTGAAGTGTGGCCCCTTTAAGACGGGTGGACTTCAACTCCCAGAATTCCCCAGCCAGCATAGCATAGCTGGCTGGGGAATTCTGGGAGTTGAAGTCCACCCGTCTTAAAGGGGCCACGCTTCAGAAACACTGCCTTAAAATATGGTTGCCTAAACTGCATCTTCCTCATCAAATGCTGGAGTCCCTCTGAGGGAGATTTCTAAATTAGATACATGTAGATGTCAGAGAGACAAATACAGAGAGACAGGCGGAGAGTGAAACACCAGAAAGAGAGAAAGATAGAGAGACAGAGAAAGGATGGAAGGATAGATGGATTGATAGAAGCATGGATGGATAGAGGGAGGGAAAGACAGGCAGGCAGACAAGACGGAGGGAGAGATGGAAGGATAGATTGAGAGATACGTGGAGGGAGGGAGGGAGAGAGAGAGAGAGACAGATAGAGATAGGATGATAGATACGAGAAAGAGAGAAAGATACCATGGCCTACACCATTTCTGACAGATGGCAGTCCAGGCTCTTCTTGGAAGCCTCCAGGGATGAAGCTCCCACAACTTCTGAAGGCAACTTCTGTTCCATGGGTTGATTGTTCTCTCTGTCAGAAAATTCCTCCTTATTTCCAGGTTGAATCTCTCCTTGTTCAGTTTCCATCCATTCTTCCTTGTCTGGCCTTCAGGTGCCTTGGAGAATAGCTTGACCCCCTTCCTCCTCTCTGGGGCAGCCCCTCAAATATTGGAAGATGCTCTCCTGTCTCCGCTGGTCCTTCTCTTCACTGGACCAGCCAGGCCCAGTTCCTGCAACCGTTCATCATCTGTTTTAGCCTCCAGTCCCCTCATCATCCTGGTTGCTCTTCTCTGCACTCTTTCTAGAGCCTCAACCTCTTTTTTATAGTGTGGTGACCAAAACTGGATGCAGGACTCTAGGTGTGGCCTCACTAAGGATTTATAGAGTGGGATTAGTACCTCCCTTGATCTTGGTTGTATCCCTCTGTTAATGCAGCTTAGGATCGCATTGGCTTTTTTTGCTGCCACCACACACTGTTGGGTCATATTTAGCTGGTTGTCCACTAAGACTCCAAGATCCCTCTCATAGTCCCTGCTATTAAGCCTGGTTTAACTCAGTTTGTGTGGGTACTTCGCATTTTTCTTGCCTAAGTTTAAGACTTTCCTTTTCTCTACACTGAAGAGCCAAGGTGGCGCAG
The DNA here is from genome assembly GCF_029531705.1 of Pantherophis guttatus. Next base: position 95,302 of record NW_026843930.1, on the reverse strand, counting down.
TGGTTAGAGTGCAGTACTGCAGGCTACTTCGGCTGACTGCTAGCTGCAGTTCAACAGTTCGATTCTGACCGGCTCAAGGTTAACTCAGCCTTCCTTCCCTCCTTCCGAGGTGGGTAAAATGAGGACCCAGATTGTTAGGGGCAAGAAGCTGACTCTGTAAACTGCTTAGAGAAGACTGTAAAAGCACTATGAAGTGGTATATAAGTCTAAGTGCTATTGCTATTGAATTTCGTTTTGTTAGATAGATATGGGTTCTACTTACCTGAGGTACTGCTAGGAGGAAACTGAGGGCCCAGGCCACACAGAGCATTGCCTTGTTCTTCCTCTTGGCTCTGCTGACCCTCAGCGGGTGCAAGATGGCTGCCCAGCGGTCCAAGCTGATCACTACCGTCACAAAGGAGCAGGCGTACATGGCCACCAGCTTGAGGAACATCAAGAGCCGGCAGGCCAGGTCGCCGGCATACCACTGAACCGTCACATTCCACACGGCATCCAGCGGCATCACCACGAAGGTGACCAGGAGGTCAGCAGCGGCCAGATTCATGAGAAGGATGCGGAGATGCGGCTTGCGTTGAAACCTCTTGGTGACGCTCCACAACATGGAGACGTTGATGCTGGTGGAGCAGAGGAAGAGGACCACGGTGAGGGCTACGCGGATTTTGGCTGCCGTGGAGAACGTGGGCAGTTGGGAGCTGGTCCTGGGAACCTCGCTCGGGCTGAAGATCTCATCCACGCTGTTGGATCTGCCATGGTCCCAGAGAGTGGCGTTCATTGGCTCGGCCAACGTCAAGGCTTCCCAAGAAAGGAAGAGCATCCTTCGCCAGAGAGGTCCATCAGCTGGACCAGGGCCTCCCACCCAGGAAGGGTCCCCTCTGGTTCTCTGGGAAGTCCTACTTTTCGAAGAGCTTGGAAGAAGCAGGAGGACATGGCTTCCTACTCAGACATAGCTGAGGAGATCATCTGATAGGAGTCCTTCTTAAAGCTGGTAGTGATTCAGGAGGTCAAGTTGACTTTGGTCTCCCACCAGAAAGATGTCCTACTTGGAAGATATCATTCTTTATTTGGGATGCTGGGTCTCCATGGCGAAAGGGGGAGGGTACCTTAGTCCACATCGGTGGCCGGGAACAGAAAAACAGTCAAGGGTGTGCCACTGTTTTGACTTCTTCTGGTGGGAGCCATCTTCAGCCTCATCCAGGGGTACTGAGGCCACACAACACACCTGCAAGGGGACATAAGCCAGCTCTCTTTTTAGTTGATTCCACCAGCCCACCCACCCCTATTTCCAAAAGTGTTGAAATCAGTGGTGGGTTGCTCCTGGTTCGCACCGGTTCGCAAGAACTGGTAGTAAAAATTTGTAGTAGTTCCGAGAACCAGTAATAACATTGGCTGGCCACGCCCCCGAACCGGTCCCTGGTCTGGTCGCCGCTCGCTTACCCTGCCCACCTCATCAGAGGCTTTTTTTTTTTTTTTTACTTTTAAAAGCATTTCCTCTTCAGCGGAAAAAATGCTTTTAAAAGTAAAAAAAAAAGCCTCTGATAATCGTGCGGCTCAGCTGGGAACGTCAGAGGCTTTTCAAAGCATTTTTTCTACAACCTCTTGGAGAAGTACTACCAAGAGCCTTGGTAGTACAGTGGTCTAAGGCACCCTGTTATTAAGCTGGTTATTAAGATCAGCTGCCTGCAATTACTGCAGGTTCGAATCTCGCCAAGGCTCAAGGTTGACTCAGCCTTCCATCCTTTCTAAGGTAGGTAAATTGAGGACCCAGTTTGTGGGGGCAATAAGCTATAAATATATTTATACAAAGGATGAAGGCTATTGCTGAGCACATTGTAAGCCGCCCTGAGTCTCCAGAGAAGGACGGCATATAAGTCAAATTTAAAAAAAAAAAAAAAAACCCTCTCAAGGTTGTAGAAAAAATGCTTTTAAAAGTAAAAAAATAAAAAAAGTAGGCCATGCCCACACAGTCACATTACCCCCCCACCAAGCCATGCCCGCAAAATAAGCCACGCCCACAGAACCGGTAGTAAAAAGTTTTAGAACCCATCCCTGATTGAAATGCAAAGCTGGGGTGTTTCCATGGCGATGAATACCCTTCACTTCTGGACATTGTGGGGCAGGATGAAGATCAGAAGTGTCCAACCTTGGCAACCTTAAGACCTGTGGACTTCAACTCTCAAAATTCTGGGAGTTGAGGTCCAGCAGATTCTGAGAGTTTGAAGTCCACGAGTCCACCAAAGAAGTCCACAAGACTTGGGGACTTCAAATCCCAGAATTCCCCAGCCAACCATACTGGCTGGGGGAATTCTGGGCATTTAAGTCCACAAGCCAAGATTGGACACCCCTGATGTAGATGTAGGTTGAGGAGCTTTTAGGAAACATGGTTAATCTCTTGCTTGGAAGAGAGTCTGCAGTTTTTCATAATAAAATTTGAAAAGGAAGAAGATCCGGTTGAAGAATGTACAATAAAGTGGGCGAAGGATATTGGTTATAATATGCAGATGGATCGGTGCAGGGGTGGGTTCTAAAAATTTGTTACTACCGGTTCTGTGGGCGTGGCTTGGTGGGTGGGTGGGTAATGTGACTGGGTGGGCGTGGTCAACTTTTTTTTTTTTTACTTTTAAAAGCATTTTTTCTACAACCTTAAGAGGTTGCAGAAAAAAATGCTTTTAAAAGCCTCTGATGATCAGGCAACTCAGCTGGGATTGCCAGAGGCTTTTTTTTTTATTATTGCAAAAGTTTTACAATTACATTTTCACCCCTTTTTTCCCCCCCCACCCCCCCAAACTTCCCAACCTCCCTAACCCTCCCTAACCCTCCCCTCCCCCCAGACTTCCCTATAATATACTCATACTCATAAAGAACCCTAATATAACACTTATATATAAACTTGAACCCCTCCCTCCCCTGTATAATTTTTCTCTTTACCTCATTACATTAAAAAATTTCCAATACATTATTTTCAAATAAAAGCTATTTGATACTTTCTAGTTTGATATTTGTTCTGAACATATTCTATCCACCTTTTCCATTCCCATTCATAAGTCTCTTGTGAACAATCTTTTAAATATGCTGAAATCTTCGCCATCTCTGCAAAACTGGCCATCTTCAAAGTCCATTCCTCGATAGTGGGCAAAGCTTCATTCTTCCAGTATTTACCTATCAACAATCTTGCTGCTGTTATCATATACAATATCAATTTTGTTTCACCCAATGTAAAACCCTTAACTATACCCAATAAAAACAGTTGTGGAGAAAATTGAATTTTTTTCTTCAAAACATTCTGCATGACCCACCAAATTTTTATCCAAAAAGCCTTAACTTTCCTACAGGTCCACCAAACATGATAATACGTAGCATCCAAACATTCACATCTCCGCCAGAGGCTTTTAAAGGCATTTTTTTTCAGCCAAAGAGGCCGTAGAAAAAATGCATATAAAAGTTTAAAAAAAAGCCTCTGATGAGGTGGGCAGGGTAAGTGAGTGGCGACCAGGCTGGGGACTGGTTTGGGGGCGTGGCCAGCCAATGTTATTACCAGTTCTCCAAACTACTACAAATTTTTACTACCAGTTCTTGCGAACCGGTGCGAACCGGGAGCAACCCACCATTGGATTGGTGGGAAAATTTGTGGTTCAAACTGTTCTGACCTAGGCTTCCTGATATAGTAAAAAGCACACAATTAGTCCCAAAAACCTTTTTTTTAAAATTTTAACGGCTGTGAATTCCTTTCATTCACAGCACGTGCTGAATCACCAAGAGTTTATGGATAGTCCAACAGAAGTCTGCCACAGACCTTTGGATAAGGCTGGTAAACACCCACCTTTATCTTCTTCGACATGTTGCCAAAGACCTAATTGGTAATTATCTTGGCAAGGCCACATGGAAACACAGAGTCAAAAATGGAGCTTCAAAGTACAAAATGACACCATCGACAACGTTGCTTCCTGCAAAGGCCTACGTGCCTTTGCTCGTCCTTTATGTCTTATGGGAGGGGCCAATCATCTCCAAGCCTTACTCCCGAGTCGTCCCTTTTGTTTTAACTGTTCTTGCCTTCTGGCAGCTCTGTGCATGCATGCACTAGGAACAGGCTCCCCCTGTTCCTCTGCCTCTCTGATGTCTAACTCTGGAGGCTCCGGAGTCCGCACGTAACTCCCTGGCCCCATCTCTGCCTCTGACGCAGAGCCCTCGTCTGGGCCTTCCTCAGCCTCCAGGACTGGCCCATGTTCTTCCTCAGCCTCATCGCTGTCTGACTCTGCTGCCAACTTTGCAGGCTGCTGGCGGACCACAACAACTGTATCTATCTATCTATCTATCTATCTATCTATCTATCTATCTATCTATCTATCTATCTATCTATCATCTGTCTGTCTATCTATCATCTATCTCTCTATCTATCATATCTCTATCTTCTATCTTTCTATCTATCTATCTATCTATCATCTATCTATCTTTCTATCTGTCTTTCTGTCTGTCTGTCTCTATCTTCTACAGTATCTATCATCTGTCTGTCTGTCTGTCTATCTCTATCTTCTACAGTATCTATCATCTATCTATCTCTTCTACAGTATCTATCATCTGTCTGTCTGTCTATCTGTCTGTCTCTATCTTCTACAGTATCTATCTATCTATCTATCTATCTATCTATCTATCTATCTTCTACAGTATCTATCATCTGTCTGTCTGTCTATCTCTATCTTCTACAGTATCTATCATCTATCTATCTTTCTATCTTTCTATCTATCTATCTCTATCTTCTACAGTATCTATCGTCTATCTGTCTGTCTATCTCTATCTTCTACAATATCTATCATCTGTCTGTCTGTCTCTGTCTATCTCTACCTTCTACAGTATCTATCATCTATCTATCTTTCTATCTTTCTTTCTATCTATCTATCTCTATCTTCTACAGTATCTATCGTCTATCTGTCTATCTATCTGTCTGTCTGTCTATCTCTATCTTCTACAATATCTATCATCTGTCTTTCTGTCTGTCTGTCTATCTCTACCTTCTACAGTATCTATCATCTATCTATCTCTATCTTGTACAGTATCTATCATCTATTTATCTATCTAACTTCAAAGGGCTGAAATTTATTTCACCGTACGATCTTAGCAAGGAGTTTTATCCAACAATGCGTCATTGGGGTATGGACCCCAGAGAAATGATCTACAATTTATCAAGGCCCTTCAAATGCAAGTAATCCACCACTTACGACTATTAAGGCTTTAAGTTGTAAAATGAGTTGGTCATGTGACTGACCTGACTTTATTACATTTTTTTGTGGTGGCCTAGTCATAAAAGACAAGGAAGTAAGACAAGTATGAGGACTTCTGCTGTGGGCAAGGGGGTGGACTAGAAGACCTCCAAGTTCCCTTCCAGCGCTAAGTTTCTATGATTCTATGACTACAGGTAGTTCTCAACTTACAACAGTTCATTTAGTGACTGTTCAAAGTTACAACTGGGAAAAAAAATGACTATTTTTCATACTGATGTGAATCTTATAGCATCCCCGTAATCACAGGATCAAAATTCAGATTCTTGGCAACTGGCTCATACTTATGACCGTTGCTATGTCCCAGGTCATGTGTGATCCGCTTTTGTAACCTTCTGACAAGCAAAGTTAATGGGGAAACCAAATTCATTTAAAAACCGTGTTACTCACTTAACAGCTGGCAGGGATTCCCTTAGCAAACGTGGCAAGAAAAGTCATAAAATAAGCAAATCACTTAACGAATGTCTCACTTAATAACATAAAGTTTGGGCTTAACTGAGGTCGTAAGTCAAGGACTTCTTGTATATGATTACTGCTGTGAGATTACAGCACAATTGAGCCCAGAATTTATGTTGCTCAGTAAGAAATTTGTTAAGTGAGTTTTGCCCCATTTTACGATTTTTTTATTGCCACGTTTGTTAAGTGAATCACTTCCAGTCGTTAAGTGAGTAACACGGTTTTTAAATGAATCTGGTTAACTGAATCACTGCAGTTAGTCACACGGTTGTTAAGCGAATCCAGCTTCTCCATTGACTTTGCTTGTCAGAAGGGGATCACGTGACTCCGGGACACTACAGCCGTCATGGGGATGTGTTGTGGCCTCTCGGCTGCGGACTCTCCGGCTGCTGAATCAGAGGAGGAGGAGGAAGAGGAGGAGGCGTGGGAGTCAGGATCAGCATCAGGGCAACCTGGGAGCTCTGAAGGGGAAGAGGGAATGGAGGTGGCAGAGACAGAGGGAGAGAGAGGCAGAGTCTGGGCCAGGGGTGAAACGTAAAATGTGTTACTACCGGTTCTGTGGGCGTGGCTTGCGGGGGGGGGTAATGTGACTGGGTGGGCGTGGCCAACTTTTTTTTTTTTTTTTAACTTTTCAAAGCATTTTTTTTCTAAGCATTTTCAAAGCATTTTTTCTAATGCTTTGAAAAGCCTCTCTGCCAATCAGGCAACTCAGCTGGGATCGTCAGAGACTTTTCAAAGCATTTTTTTTACCACCTCTTTGGCCAAGAGATTGCAGGAAAAAAGTGCTTTGAAAAGCCTCTGACGATCCCAGCTGAGCCGCACGATCATCAGAGGCTTTTTTTTTTTAACTTTTCAAAGCATTTTTTCTAAGCATTTTCAAAGCATTTTTTCTAATGCTTTGAAAAGCCTCTCTGCCGATCAGGCAACTCAGCTGGGATCGTCAGAGACTTTTCAAAGCATTTTTTTTTACCACCTCTTCAGCCAAGAGATTGCAGGAAAAAAATGCTTTGAAAAGCCTCTGATGATCCCAGCTGAGCTGCGCGATCATCAGAGGCTTTTTTTTTACTTTTAAGAGCATTTTTTCGTCGGAAGAGGTTGTAGAAAAAATGCTTTTAAAAGTAAAAAAAAAAAAAAGCCTCTGATGATCGTGCAACTCAGTTGAGCATGGGGGGGGAGGCGGCACAGGGATTTTTGCTACGAACCACCCACCACCATCGCTACCGGATCTGGCGATCCGGTCCGAACCGGCAGCATTTCACCCCTGGCTTGGGCCGTCTGTCATCCCTCAAATGGAGAGTCAACAGCCCCCAGGTCTGGAGGTGGCTGATGAGGAAGAGGAGGAACAGCTGGGTCCAGTGCCTGACGTGTGGAAGTGCAGAAGGCAGAGGAAAGGAGAGCAGGGGAAATCTATGGGCCGGTCCTTGGGATGGAAGAGCCACCGCTGCTAGTGAAGCCCCACCCTAGGATAAAAGGCAGGGGGCAGAGATGAATAGATGTGGCAGACAACTATTCAACCTCTGGCCAGCCAGACTAGTTAGCCTGCGGTGAGAGAGAAACTTTTTGCCGGGGCTGCTGGCGCTCCTAATAAAGGAATCATCGATTTAACTTCAGAGGGTTTGTCGTGTTCGGGGAACTCGCTCAGAACAGGATGCTAAAACGGTCATAAGTGTGAAAAACGGTCCTAGGTCACCTTGGTTAGTGCTGTTGTAACTTCAAACGGTCCCTAAATGAACTGTCGTAAGTCGAGGACTGCCTATAACACAGAAATGGCACAGAAATGGGAAGATTCGACAACACACGACCCTCAATGGCTGTGGAGGTTGACAGATTTTGCCAAAATGGCTCAAATAACTTCTCTGATGAGAGAAAAAGGCTGACTATTGGGGGCGAGTCATTGGCCCCCACCGAGAGGGCTCACAACTTAGGTGTCCTCCTGGACACGCGGCTGTCTTTAGAAGAGCATATGACAGCCGTGACCAGGGGAGCTTTCTATCAGGTTCGCCTGATTCGCCAGTTGAGTCCCTTTCTAGATCAGGACTCCTTACGCACAGTCACTCATGCCCTCGTCACTTCCCATCTGGACTACTGTAATGCTCTCTACATGGGGCTCCCCCTTTTTTTTTTTTTAATTTTTTATTGAAAATTATTAAAAAATACAGAAAAAAATATAATAATATGGATAGAATTGCAGAGAGTAATATAATACATATAGAGTTTTAAAGTATCAATTTTCGCCTGGAGAAAGTACAAACTTCCATTAAGCTGACTCATCTAAAGAAAGAAAAGTTTAACTAGAAAAAAGAATTCTCAATTGTCATGCAATACTCCTGTAAATATTTATCCACGTTCACATTAAGGTTAATATTTTCATTTTTCTTAAGATTTCTTTTCTTTTTTTTGGGGGGGGGACAGATGGTATGCTTGGCTGCAAAAAAAAAATACATGGGGCTCCCCTTGAGGTGCACGCGGAGGCTCCAACTGGTCCAGAATGCAGCTGCGCGGGTGATATTGAGAGCAACATGGCGCTCACATGTAACACCTCTCCTACGCGAGCTGCACTGGCTCCCAGTGGCCTTCCGAGTGCACTTCAAGGTGTTGCTTCTTACCTTTAAAGTGCTCCATGGCTTAGGACCTGGGTACCTACGAGACCACCTTCTGCAACCGATAACCTCCCACCAACCAGCACGCTCCCACAGGGTGGGCCTTCTCAGGGTACCGTCACTAAAGCAATGTCGACTGGTGGTTCCCAGAGAAAGAGCCTTTTCTGTGGGGGCACCCGCCCTTTGGAACAGGTTACCCCCAGGGATACGAATGATCCCAGATCTTCGCACTTTCCGTCGTGCACTTAAGATCTTTTTGTTTCACCAAGCTGGGCTGGCATAAATCTCTTCTAATTGTATTCTTAACCGATGAACCAAATTGGCTTAATCATCTTATATTCACATTTTATAAGTATGTTATTTTATCTGTTCACCGCCCTGAGTCCTTCGGGAGGAGGGCAGTATAAAAAATAAATAAATAAATGAATAAATAAATTACAGTATTTCCAAGTGAAAGCCTCTATGTGGAGATTTTGCATAAGAAAGGATAATGATTTTGTGACTAATGGTTTTATGGTTAGAAAGAACAACTTAGAGAAAGAAGGGAATTATGTTGAAATCTTGGAGAGAGAGAGAGAGATCGGTTTAAAATTGTACAAATAACTGCCGAGTAGAAAGATCAGAAGCCATTTCTTTATATATATTTCTGTTTCATGCTTCCTGTTCTTTTATTTTCTTTTTTCTATGTTCTTTCTGGGTTTTTTTTTTTAACGTTTACTATATATTTTTTATTTTCTTTGAATGTATTTCTTCTTATCTATCTATCTACTTCAATAAAAATATTTCTTTAAAGTGCCAAAGTTTTTTGGGGTGGTGGGGAAGACAGAGAAACAATGAAAGGATGGAGAAGTACTGAGGGGAAAAAAAACCAGGAAATGGTGAAATATGTATATGTCAAGGCAGTAACAAGTAATAGTATAATAGGTTTGGAAGGGACCTTAAGAGGTCTTCTAGTCCAACCCCCTGCTCAAGCAAGAGACCTTAGACCAGTGTTTTTTAACTTTGGAAGTTTGAAGATGGGTGGACTTCAACTCCCAGAATCCCCCAGCCAGTGCTGGGGGATTCTGGGAGTTGAAGTCCACCCATCTTCAAGCTACCAAGGTTGAGAAACACTGCCCTAGACCATTCCGGACAATGGTTGTCCAGTTTCTTCTTGAAGATCTCTGGTGATGGACCAGTCACAACTTTTAATAGATTTAAGAGATTAACAGAGTTGGAAGGGACCTTATAAGTCATCTAGTCCAACCCCCCGCCAAACCAGGAGACCCTACACCATTCTGGCAGATGGCAGTCCAGTCTCTTCTTGGAAGTCTCCAGTGATGAAGCTCCCAGAACTTCTGAATAACAGAATAATAATAAAATAACAGAGTTGGAAGGGACCTTGGAGGTAATCTAGTCCAGCCCCCTCCCCCACCCAAGCAGGAGACCCTACACCATTTCTGACAGGTGGCAGTCCAGACTTCTTGAAAGCCTCCAGGAATGAAGCTCCCACAACTTTCAAAGGCAACTTCTGTTCCACTAGTTGATTGTCCTCACTGTCTGGAATTTTCTCCTTATTTCTATGTTGAATCTCTCCTTGGTCAGTTTCCATCCATTATTTCTTGTCTGGCCTTTGGGTGCTTTGGAGAATAGCTTGATCTCCTTCCTCCTCTCTGTGGCAGCCCCTCAAATACTGGAAGATGCTCTCCTGTCTCCCCTGGTCCTTCTCTTCCCTAGACTAGCCGGGCCCAGTTCCTGCAACCGTTCATCGTATATTTTAGCCTCCAGTCCCCTCATCATCCTGGTTGCTCTTCTCTGCACTCTTTCTAGAGTCTCAACCTCTTTTTTATAGGGCCCCCTTTCCTCTTCTCACGTTCAGACCAGGGGTGAAATGCTCCCGGTTCAGACCGGATCGCCTGATCCGGTAGCGATGGCGGTGGTGGTTCGGAGAACCGGTAGCAAAAATCCCTGCAACACCCCCCCCCACTATGCCCAGTTGAGCCGCAGGATCATCAGAGGCTTTTTGTATTTTTTTTACTTTTAAAAGCATTTCTTCTACAACCTCTTCCGCCGAAAAAATGCTTTTAAAAGTAAAAAAAAAGCCTCTGATGATCGCACGGCTCAGCTGGGATCGTCAGAGGCTTTTCAAAGCATTTTTTTCTACAACCTCTTGGCTGAAGAGGTGGTAAAAAAATGCTTTGAAAAGTCTCTCACGAGTTGCCTGATCAGCAGAGAGGCTTTTCAAAGCATTAAAAAAAATGCTTTGAAAAGTTAAAAAAAAAAAGTTGGCCATGCCCACCCAGTCACATTACCCCCACACACACACCAAGCCACACCCACAGAACCGGTAGTAACAAATTTTACATTTCCCCCCTGGTTCAGACCAAACACCCTCCTCTCCCAATCCTGCAAACACTCTGGAAAGAGTGCAGAGAAGAGCAACAAAGATGATTAGGGGGCTGGAGACAAAAATATATGAAGAACGGTTGCAGGAATTGGGTTTGTCTAGTCTAGAGAAAGGAAAGATTAGCGGGTGGCATGGTGGGATATTCCAGTATTTGAGAAGCTGCCACAAAGAAGGGGGGGAGGTTTCAACCTATTCTCCAAAGCACCTGAAGGCAAGACAAGAAGCCAGGTATGGAAATTAATCCAGGACAGAAGCAACCTGGAACTAAGGAGAAAACTTCTTAACAGGGAGGACCATTAACCAGTGGAACAGCTTGCCACCAGAAGTTGTGGGTGCTCCATCGCTGGAGGCTTTTTAAGAAGAGTCTGGACAGCCACTTGTCTGAAATGGTATAGGATCTCCTGCTTGAGCAGGGGGTTGGACTAGAAGACCTCCAAGGTCCCTTCCAACACTGCAATCCTGTAATTTCTTTTCCATAGTTGATATCTTGCCTTGGAAACAAGGTAGGTTTACCCAGTGGAAATGCTAAGCTTTGTATTAACATAACTAAAGGCTGAATGCATACATCTGTATACAAGTGTACTCAGCTAGGTGGCTAAGACGCTGAGCTTGTCGATCAGAAAGGTCGGCAGTTCGAATCCCTAGTGTCCTGCGTGAGCAGGGGGTTGGACTAGATGACCTCCAAGGTACCTCCCAACTCTGTCACTTGTCACTGTAGCTACCTCCAGGTTTTAAAGGGATGCCTCGGTTGTCACGCAGCTCTCTATTTGGAACAAGGTCCTCCGCAGAGGCACAAACCTGTTCTGTCCAAGGAAAGGGAATAGCCCAGTAAATAAAACGACTGTCGGAAGCGAAATATTTTTCTTGACATCCAAATGGGACACTTAGCCAGTACTTACCGTCTCTGCAGGCTGGTTCTGCCTTCTTTTGGCTGCTGAAGCAGATGCAAAAAAAGACAACAACCCCCAAAAAAGGGGGGGGAGAAACGACAAGAAAGTGTCTCTGTGTGTGTGCGTATGTGATTCTGTGGCTCACCGGCACTCACCGCCCTGCCACCCGTTTTGTGGTTGTGGGTTTGTGAAGGTCACTGCAGGCACGCTGCGGAGTGCTTTGTCCTCTTCCTGCTTCCAGCTTCCAAGAATTTTATTTAAAGGTGCCTCTTCCTTTTCCATTCTCTTCCAATCACGCAGACGGCTACCCATCTTTCTCCCACCGACCACTGGCAATCTGGTTGGGTACCAGATGCTGTTCTGGGCAGGACAGGGGCCCCTCGCGGTGGAGAGCCTCCCCCCAGCCATCTGCATAGCTCGGCGGGGAGGAAGACGAAGGGCTCCGAATTTGGAAGTCCCCCTCTTTGCCACTCTTATTTTGGTCGTTTTTGAGTGGGGAAGTGGCAGGGAAGCATGGATCCGGCAGGGTGAGCCTTAACCGAAGCATTAAGGCCTCCAAGGAGCATCATTTCATCACGCCTCTCATTGGCTCAGCGTGGGCTCAAATGAGGTCGGCAGATGACCTGTGGGAACCGTCTCGGGAGACAAGAGGAAAGAAAGGAAACCAGAGAGAAAAGGGGCATGGGAAGCCACTGAAAGAAAACGATTTCGGGCTTGCAAGATTCTGTTCATCTGAGCTCAGTTAGAAGATATTGTCTTCCTTGGCTGGACCAGGGTTTCTCGCCCTTAACAACTTTTAAGATGTCTGGGCTTCCAACTCCCAGAATTCCCCAGCCAGCTATGAAGTCCGCCCAGCTTAAAGTTAGTTGCCAAGTTTGGAAAACACGGATGTAGTCTGTGACTGAGCTGGCAAGGAAGTGCAAATTCATAAGGATTTGGTCCCTCGCTGGGAACACAAGAGGACACGTCTTCTGGTCGACTATGTACCAACAGATGAGACTATCGATAGCTGTGGGGCCCTTGGTGCTCTCTTGAGTTTGGTTGTTTCCTTGCAGGCGTTTCATTCCCCAACTAGGGAACATTATCAGTGCTGGAAGGGAGTTGGGTTTGAGGAGGAGGAGGAGGAAGAAGAGGAGGAGGAGGAAGGAAGGAAGGAAAGAAGGAAGGAAGAGGAAGAGGAGAAGGAAGGAAGAGGAGGAGGAAGGAAGGAAGGAAGAGGAGAAGGAAGGAAGGAAGGAAGAGGAAGAGGAGAAGGAAGGAAGAGGAGGAGGAGGAAGGAAGGAAGGAAGGAAAGAAGGAAGGAAGGGGAAGAGGAGAAGAAAGGAAGAGGAGGAGAAGGAAGGGAGGAAGGAAAGGAATGAAGGAAGAGGAGGAGAAGGAAGGAAGGAAAGAAGGAAGGAAGGAGGGAGGGAGGGAAGGAAAGAAGAAAGGAAGGAAGAGGAGAAGGAAGGAAGGAGGAGGAGGAAGGAAGGAAGGAAGGAAGGAGGGAGGGAGGGAAGGAAAGAAGAAAGGAAGGAAGAGGAGGAGAAGGAAGGAAGGAGGAGGAAGAAGGAAGGAAGGAAGGAAGGAGGAAGGAGGGAGGGAGGGAAGGAAAGAAGAAAGGAAGGAAGAGGAGGAGAAGGAAGGAAGGAAGATGGCTGCGGTGTCCTTAATGTTCTCTAAGCCTGGTGATTCTTTTGCAGGCGTTTCATTACCCAACTAGGGAACACCATCAGTGCTAGAAGAGAGTTGGGTTGGAGGAGGAGGAGGAGGAGGGGGAGGAGGAAGATGGCTGTGGGGTCTTTGATGTTCTCTGATGGTGATTTTCTAGCAGACATTTCATCACCCAACTAGATAACATCATCAGCGCCAGCAGGGAGTGGGGTATGCTCTCACTTTATGTTCTAGAGGCTTGCCTTGTCAGTGTTGGTGGGAGTGACCATGTCCTTGTGGAACAATGCTCCTAATGTTTACAAAACATATAATGGGCAGCAAGTGATTCTTTTCCACTCGACCATAGACAGAAAGTGCCAGGGAGTCCAAGGAAGACGGAGCCCATAATTTCCTTCCTCTACGCTCATCCAACACAGAACTCTTCTGAGGTTGCAGGAATCTTGCAGGAACCTGGGACATGCTGAGCTAGCGCCCAGAAAAAGGGAAACCTAAGTTGGGGTGTTACGGAAGAATCGTGGTGGCTGTTTCTTGAACGAGCAAATCCCACAAGGCAGTCATATCATGAGCATGCCCACAACAACATGGTCTCTAAACTGCGACTGTGTCATGTGTCCCCCGAGGAAGAAACACAAAGTGTCACACAGTGCAGTGGTAGGTGGAAAAGACTGTGAAAGATGGAGCGAAGAGAGCTGATAGATAAGAGACAGCTTAGCCCTCAGCTGTACAACGGGTTGAAAAAGAAATTCTGAAGAAACCCTCCTTAGCTTCCCAAGGATGTCAAACAGACGATGGGAGATTTGTACTTTCATACTTGTAAAATTCTGTTAATGTATAGTAGCTTTAGAGCAGTGGCCCCCGCAACCTTTTGGGTGTCAAGGGACCGGTTCTGTGGAGAGAGGTTTTTCTGTGGACCGGAGAGGGTGTGGTTTCACATGCTGCCTGAATCCTGCAGATGGGGCTTCGCTCAGACATGGGATTCACTTACCTCCCCTACTGGTTCACAAATGTGAGGGCACGCTCACCTTCCACGCATGGTCAGGCTTCCACACTTGCTCACACGCATGCCTTCTGCGCACGCGGACGGCCTCCAAAACATGGCTAAATAGGATGAGCGGGGCCTACCGCAGTTGCCACTACCATCTGAATCCCACCACTGGCTTCTCTTGTTTCTGTGGCCCGGTTTTTGGCATCCTGCAGCCCGGTGCCGGACCATGGACCAGGAGTTGGGGACCTCTGCTTTAGAGAACCGTTAGATAAGAGGCAGCCCAGAGCTGCATAATGGGAGGAGAAAGAGGCTCAGGAGGGACCCTTCCTAGTTTCTCAGACTGTAAAAGAGACGGTGGGAGATTTGTATTTTCAGACTTACAAGATTCAATACAATATTAATGTAGCTTTGGATAAGAGAAGTAGTGGGATTCAAATAATTTAACAACCGGTTTGCCCAGAGTCAGGTTGGCTGTCGTGGCCCATCCCCGTACTCCAACTCCACTGCACATGCGGGATGAGCCTCCGTTGACGGCCAACCTGACCCTGGGCAAACCGGTTGTTAAATCTCCCCGCCCCCCGCTATCAAAGTGGATCATGGGTGCTGTGCTGCAATGGAAAAACGGGAAATGGAGTGGCCGGCATGAGGGAAGGAGGAAAGTGGCCTTTTCCTTCCCTTGTGCCTGCCACTCCGTTGCCCGTTACTCCATTGTAGCACAGCGCCCAGGATCCACTTTGATAATGGGTTGGGTGTAATTTAACAACCAATTCGTCCGAACCGGTGCGAATCAGCTGAATCCCACCACTGGATAAGAGTCTGCACAGCCCTCAGCTGCATAACAGGTGCAGAAAGAGGCTCAGAAGGTAACTTCCTTAGCTTCCTAAGGCTGTAAAACAGACGCTGGGAGATTTGTATTTTCAGACTTGCAAAATTCTGTTAGTGTAACTTTACAATAAAATAAAAGTAGCTTGTCTGGTTGTGTTGTGTCTGGTCTAGCTGGTAAGGCTGACACATATTGTGCTAATGTGTCTTTTAAGTTATCAGTAAAACCACCGCAATTTCCCTCTCTTTCTCCATCCCACACAACCACACACTCACCCACAAGGACAGAAACACCATCGTTCTTTTGTTCAGCATTTGTATATATTATTTCAATATCTATCTACTTCTATTGGTCCGTATCGGACTTGGCACAGAAGAGGTCACATATCCCTCCCAACAAATTGTGCGTTTGGCCACGAGGGGCAACATTGTGCTTAAACCACAACCGGAAGAGGAGAAACAAGTGCAAAAGAAAATCAGAGGGCCGCTGTTTAAGGAAGCATCTTTTTTAGGTCCTAGAGGATTGTCTCTCGGACAGTTGATGCCGAGTCAATACAGCAGGACTGGAAGAAACATCTGGAGAGGCTCAGAGTAGAAACAAACGTCCCATCACACTTCTGCAGCCCCAAATGCGAAACTCTTCACCCACACATTGGCAGCGGGTGCGAACCGTACAACCAGAGGTGGGCGCCACGTAATTTAACAACTGGTTCGCCCCAGCACCGAAAATGTCAGCGTGCGTGCATGCGTGCAAACCTTCTGCCTTGTGCTTTGCTCGCATGTGCACTTGCATGCATGCATGCGGCTTAAAAATGCAGCTAAATGGGATGGCACAGCACTGGGGCGGAGGGGCGGGGGCAGGTCCACCCCCCAGGTCACAACTACCGGTTCACACGAACCGATACGAACCGGCTGAATCCCACGCCTGCATACAACGGAAAAGGGAGATTGTGTAGTTGAAAATACACACCGTACATTCCCTTCCCAGAGCTTATTTCTAGATCCTGATGCCACGGAAGGCTCACCAACCTTGGCAGTTGGCGGTTTTAAATATAATTCTAGATTTTTAATCTAGATTTTATCCTCCACGACCACGCAGCGCCAGCCCCGTAATCCACACAGAATTGAAAAGGGTAAGGTTTTTAAGGAAGTAAGATTTGCTGGTAACTTTCTCCCTCCAGATGTGGCATGGGAAAGCTGGACCCTGTCTTAAAATTTGCCAGCCATTTTTCGGAAGGGTGTACAGGTAGTCCTTCGACGTATGACAGTTTGTTTAGTGACCGTTCAAAGTTACGACAGCACTGAAAAATTTTAACTTATGACCGTTTTTCAGAGTTACAATCTTTGCAGCATCCCCCTGGTCATGGGATCAAAATTCAGACGCTTGGCCACTGCTTCATATTTATGACAGGGTCACGTGATCCCCTTTTGCGACCTTTTGACAAGCAAAGTCCATGGGGAAGCCAGGTTCACTTAACAACCGGGTTACTCACTTATCAACTGTAGTGATTCACTTAACAACAGTGGCAAGAAAAGTCAGAGCAAAAGCCGACATTAACAAATGTCTCACTTAACAACAGAACTTTGGGGCTCAATTGTGGTCGTATGTCGAGGACTACCTGTATGGGCAAAAATGGAATACAGGTAGTCCTCGCTTTACGAACATTCATTTAACAACTGTTTGAAGTTACAACGGTCCTGGTAAAAGTGTCATGTGACCAATCCTTGCATTTATGATCGTCACAAAATCCCTGTGATTACATGATCAGAATTTGGGCATTTGACAACCAGGATGTATTTACGATCATTGCAGTGTCCCAGAGTCTTGGGAACATCATTTGCCGCCTTCCCAGGGGTCTCCTGACATGCAAATATCATGGGGGAAGCTGGACTTGCTTAACAACGGTGGCAAAATCATAAATGTGGGTGTGACTCACTTAATGACCGCATCACCCAGGTATGGAAGTTTTAATCCCGATTGTGGTCATAAATCGAAGACTACCTGTCTGGGGCAAGAAGACAGATTCGCTTAACAGCTGCGTGATTTGTTTTAACGGTGGGGGCAAAAAGGTTGTAAAATTAGGTGCAACTCACTTGGCGGTGATGGTCCCCATTGTGGTCGTAAGTCGAGGAGCACCCGTCCCAAGTACTGTGCTGCAGAAGCAGAAACTGCAGCCCCAAAGTGCAACATTTGTGCAGGAATACGAAAGAACGGATGATTGTTAAGAGCAAGGGGGGGTGTATTCTATTAAGTCAAGAGTGGGCCAACCGATAATTTATGGGATGGGGGGGATGGGGGGTCTAAGAAGGCAACTGGATGGGGTGGGGGGTGGGAAGCCAATTGCACCAAATTTTGTTGCTTAAAAATGGCAACTCCAACAAGGAGTAGTCCCTCCTGCCAGTCACCGGGACGTAGCCCCAAAACGGCTCCATCCATTCCCAAATCCGAGTGTCGGGAAGGGCTCATTTGTGTCAAATTTTGGCAAAGAAGGGTTAAAATCTTGGGTAACAAGCACCTTCCCCCATCAATACAGCTGTTTCTGCACCCCAGGAGTGGGCTCAGATGGAAGAACAGAAGATGGGCAGGGGTCTTCTAAGGGTGGTTCCAAGTTCTATTGCTTGGAACAGGGGTCTCCAACCTTGGCAACTTGAAGACTTGTGGACTTCAACTCCCAGAGTTCTGGAAGTTGAAGTCCACAAGTCTTCAAGTTGCCAAGGTTGGAGACCCCTGCCTTGGAAGGAACAGGCCACGTCCAAGCTCACCACGTTGCCAGGGGGCACCAAAGACAACCAAGCCTCTTTTCAGGCATGGATGAGTAGGAGGAACCTCCCTTTGGGCCATTTCTAAATTTTAGAAATGCACAACGCTTTCAAACATGGCCCCTTCAAACATGTCTTTCAAACATGGCCCCTTTAAGACGGCGGTGGACTACATCTCCCAGAATCCCACAGCCAGCAGATTTCCAACCAGCCTCCTTATGCCGGCTGTGGAATTCTGGGAGCTGAAGTCCACCCATCTTAAAGGGACCATGTTTGAAAAAAAAAAACACAATGAATTCTCTTGATGGCATAAGGGATGAGATTCAAATACAGTTCTGGGAAGCAACCGAAGATCCTCCGTTTAACAGGAAGGTCGAAGATTAGAAGTTGCCAAGTTGGAAATTCCAAGGTCCCCCTTTGTAGGGACAACAGCCAAGAGAGATGAAAACAATCCAGGAAGTCCCGCTCGACAGTCCAGGTGGAAAATAAATAAATAAATAAAAAAGATAAGATCCATCCCATTGGATCTGTTCTCAACCACAGTTCTGGGAAATGAATTCAGGAATCGACCTACTTCCTGTCGATATAAATAAAGAGAATACTTCTGTCTGGTTTTTTTTAACCCAGAGAAATGAGCGTCCATTCCTGGAAACAGCATTTTTGTAAATATTTTGACCTCATCATCGAAATCTCTAGGTTCTTGCTGCTGCCGTGACAATTTAGACTCAAAAGTTCAGTTCAAAAGCATCCGGAAGACCAAAAATAATCCATGCTGGGTGAGAAATAACCCCCGAAAGTCTCAAATTCTTCTCCAGAAACATTTTAAGATCGCCACTCAAAACTTTTTTTATCTCTCTATTTATCTCTCTAGCTTGAACCGCCAACCCTGAGTGGTGACTCTCGTCAGATAAAGCCTTCGGAAGAAACGGAACCCTAGCAAAATCCAGGAGGGGAAAAAAAAAAATAGCAGTGGCCCAGGACAAGAATATTTGGTTCAAGTACTCCTTCAGTGAGAACAAATCCCAACGAACCAGTGAAAAAGGCCAGTAAATCTATCGCAGTCTCCCTCGAGCTCAGGAACTTTCAGATGGCTGGACTTCAACTCCCAGAATTCCCCAGGGAGTTGAAATCCACCTGTAGGAGAAGGAGTGGCAGATCCCAGGGTCAGAATGAAAAGAGGCAGCAGCATAGAATCCCTGTGTAGCCACAAGCGAACTAAGTCCAACCTCCCCTTGAGGGCCATTGGCCCTTATCTAACTCTAACCGAGGGCTGAGAAGATTCCTGCGCATTGGCTTTTAGCAATAAAGCAGCTTCATTGAAACTTCATGGGTGGATTTGGTCTTTCTTGCCTGCCACCAGCTTCGTCTCGTTGAGGTTGAGGAACACTGGTCTACGGATCTAAAAAGGCAGAAGGCCCCAGATTTGACTTGGAGGACGAGAAGGGGAGAGAGGGTCGGTTTCCTGGGTGCTGCTATGCGTAGAACATCTTTACCTCTGTCACTTTCTGGTTCTCGAATTTTCTCAGATCTCTTTCGGAAAGCAGACCTGATGGAGAAGCAGAAGAATTTTGCCTTCTGAGGCCGACGGAGCCTTGAAGAAGTCCTAGATCCACAAGGCATGAAGCTATCTTGTGCCACTCATCTCAAAAGTCCATCCAGTGGTCCAAGAGGTCCCAATCTCCTTGGACCTCCACTTGAGGAATAACCTCCTCTAGAGTTGTGTATTTTCTGCATCCACCGTAGCCAACTCAGCATCCAAACCACAGAAAAGAGTGTCTAGATATCAACCATCTCCTATTTTCATGGCCAACATTGCGTCGGAGATCTTCCTGTCTCAAAATCTGACTAAAGATAGGTGAGTTTCCTCAAGAGTTGTAGCCACTGGACAGCAACTGGTGAATTGTCCGGCCCTTTCAAGATCCTTCACCACTTCATGGTGGTTTTTCTGGTTCCAACTCTAGGCGTAGAAAGTCAAGTTAGATTAGGATTCTAAATATGGCCACTACAAGGTAGGATACCAAACAAGAGAAGAGAGGAAGACAATGGAAACCCAACTATGAAGACAGGATGGGCCCTCTAAACTTTGACCAGGCCAAAGACAAAGATTAGGGTTGGTTCTGGTTTCCGGGGACTGCCCGTTTTAGGTGGCCACCGAGTCCCCTTGTGCAATCAGGCTCTGGAAACTGACCAGCTGTTTCATCTGCTCTGTCTGCATGGAGTGTCTTCGGATGAGACGCTTGGTCATTGGGGACGAGGGAGCTATGGGGATCAGCCCCTTGTGGGCCGGAGAAGGGGGCTTCCCATTGGGTCGAATGTCGCGGAGGGGAGGGTGAGGGTTGAAGTGCAGAGGAGGCAGGAAGCCCGGGCGGGTGTGAGCAATGTGATCGAGGAGCAACGTCCCGGAGCCCCTTCGTTCCAGGAGCCCCGGGGCTCTACGCCGGATGGTAATCGGAGAGATGGCGTTGGGGATGCTCTCTAGACTCTCCCGGGAGGAGCTGTTGGGCAAGGTCAACGGGGAGGCGTTGTACCTCCTCCTCTCCAGCGAAACCCGGCCAGACTCTGGAGAACCTGGAATGGATTCGGGACAGAGGGAATCGGACTCAAAATGTTCCGAGCAGGTCAACTTGTGATGCGCCACACTTCTGGAACTAGGAGCTTGGAGACCCTCTTGAGCTTCAGGGGCTGTGTTGTGTCGAGAGAGGGTCTGGTGGAGGTGGCCCAACTGGACCTTCTCCGCCCAGGAGGAATCTAAGCCCGAGATCTCGTCTTGTTGGGTCCCCATCTTGAAGCAGGAAGACTCCTGGCCTTCCACGCTGTGTCGCCGAGACAGCGGAGGCCTTTTAGTGATACTCAACCCGTTCATCTCAATCCTTACTCGATCTTCTGGGCTCCTGGCTTTCTCCTGATAGGAGGCGGCCAAGACCGAGGGAGCGACCAAACCCCACGGCTCAGAATTCAGTCTCTTCAGCTGCTTGGGATGGCTTTTGGGGGGCAGCCCCGAGGGTCCCTTCTCCTCCATCTCCTTCCCCTTGGCGTGGGGCGAGCAGCTGAGCCTGGTGGCCAGGCTGAAGTTGAAAACATCCCGTTCCTCTTCCTTCTCGCTGTTCCCGGGAGACTGGGACGTGAGGACCTCAATGTCCGACGGAGACATGCACAGGGCGGGCGGCTGCTTGTCCTCCACACCAGGAGAAGGCGGGGAGTTGAGGTACTGCTTGGTCTTCTTGGTCCCCGAAGGGGAGGTGTCGGTGGTGATGATGATGACCTCCTTGCCCTTGGCTTTGCAGGCGTCCAGGAGCACTTGCAAGGTTGCCCGGTCCCCTTTGTTGATGGCGTACACCAAGGCTGAGGCGCCCGAATAATCTTTGGCACTGGGGTCGGCCCCGTGGTTGAGGAGGACGGTGGCCACCTCGGCCCCAGCGCCTTCCGCGCACGCGTGCATCAAGGCGGACTTGCCCGTCTTGTCAGGAATGTTGGGGTCGGCTCCGTTCTCCAGCAGGTACCTCACCATGCGGGGTTTGTTCTGGGGGTCCTCGTAGGGGGCCACGCAGGCGGCAATGAGCGGGGTCTCGCCCTGGGCGTTGCCCTCGTTGATGTAAGCCCCGCCTTCCAGCAAGAGGCGGGTCAGCCGGAATTTCCCTTGCCAGACGGCCTTCAGCAGGGCGCTGCCTTCGGTGTGCACCATGGTGAGGGGAGTGGCGGTGGCCGCCCGGCCGGGGGGAGGGAGGCCCTCAGGAGGCGGAGGCGGCAAAGGCTGGTTTTGAGACCTGCAAAAGAGGAAGAGAGGAAGACTATGAGGTGATGGAACACAGATTTTCTAGGGATGTGCAGAGATGCCCTCATCACTCCCGGAAGGAAACAGTTTTCTGGCAACTACAGGGGGAGGTGGGTTGGATTGGATGACCTCTGGAGGTCTTTTTGGAAGAATCAAAAAGCTTAAGTCTGATTCATTTTAAGGCAACCTTAGTCATCCTTTAAGGAAATCGTAATTTTTAATTAGGGGGGAAGGGAAAAAAAGCAGCCTTAACAAGATACGATTGGAATTTAGATGATGGATTGTGATCTGTGAATTTACAGATTAACAGAGTTGGAAGGGAGCTTGTAGGTCATCTAGTCTAACCCTCCACCCAAGCAGGAGATCCTACACTATTTTTGACAACAGAACCAAGCACTCAGGAATTGGACCGGTACAGGCAGTCCTTGACCTACGGCCACAATGGAGCCCAAAATCTCCATTGCTAAGCGAGACAGTGGTTAAGTGATTTTTGCCTCGTTTTACGACCTTTCTTGCGCCAGTTGTTATGTGAATCACTGCAGTTGTTAAGTAAGTAGCACAGTTGTTAAGTGAGCCGGGCTTCCCCCATTGACTTTGCTTGTCAGAAGGGGATCACGTGACCCCAAGGACATTGCAACCGTCATAAATACGAATCAGTTGCCGAGTGTCTGAATTTTGATCACGTGACCACTGGGATGTTGCAACGGCCATAAGGGTGAAAAACGGTCGTAAATCGCTTTTTTCAGTGCTGTCATAACTTTGGTCACTAAATGAATGGTTGTAAGTTTAGCCCCTTTCCTAAAAAAAAAAATAAAAGTGCCTTTTAAGGAAAAAAACATATGGACATTAATTACTGCTTTCTCATATATTATTACGTAAGTGTAGATATTAAATATAGGTAGTCCTCGACTTACGACCACAACAGAGCCCAACATTTCTGTTGTTCAGTGAAACATTCATTAAGCGAGTTTTGCCCCGTTTTACGACCTTTCCTGCTGCTGTTGTTAAGTGAATCATTGCCGTGGATAAGTTAGTGACACGGTTGTTAAGTGAATTCTGGTTTCCCCATTGAGTTTGCTTGTCCGAAGGTCGCAAAAGGGGAATCACATAACCCCGGGACATTGTAACCGTCATAAATATGAGTCAGTTGCCAAGAGTCTGAATTTTGATCATGTCACCATGGAGACGCCGGAACGGTCGTAAGTGTGAAAAACGGTCGTAAGTCGCTTTTTTCTGTGCCGTTGTAACTTTGAACGGTCCCTAAAAGAACCGTTGTAAGTCTGAGGACTACCTGTATACAGGTAGTCTTCCGTTTGCAACAACTGAAGTTAGTGATTGTTCGATTGTTACAATGGCATGGAAAAAAGACATTTATAGCTAGTTCTCACACTCGCAACATCCCCATGTTACTTAATCATGATTCGGGCACTTAGCAACCAATGTTTATTTACAACAAGCTGGGATCCCCTGACCACCATTTGCGACCTTCCCAGCCGGCTTCCAACAAGCAAAGGCAATCGGGGCAAGCCGGATTTGCTTAATGACCGCATGATTCATTTAACAACTGCAGTGGTTTACTGAACGACGACACCAAAAAAGTCGTAAAATCGGGCGCGACTCCCTTAACAGAAACTCTGGCCCCAATTGTAGTTGTAAATCGAGGACTACCTGCATTGTATGTCACATGAGAAGAAACATCATTGTTGGATTAAGAATAAATATTAAGAACCATGGACCATAAGAAATCACCAGATAAGGAAGGTGAGAAAGGGGGAAAGAGGGGAGGAGTGGGGGAGAGGAAAGGGAAGTAGGGGAGGAGAGGAGAGGAGGAGGAAGAAAATAAAAGAGGAGGGAGGGAGGGGAAAGAAAGAAGAAGGAGAAGGTTTATTGTGAAAAGACTGGGAAAAGGGAGATAGAAGAGCAGCCCCAAATGTGATTAAAATGTCTTATTTTTATCCTTTCGTTAGAAAAAATATGTATGTATATATATATATATATATATATATATATATATATATATGTATGTATGTATGTATGTATGTATGTATGTATGTATGTATGTAGGTCTTTGGTTATTCGGGTTTTCTCCAGCGTAAAATTGGAGGTGTCTTGGCAACGTTTCGACGGAGTCTCATTCGTCATCTTCAGGCTGGTGTTCTCGGCTTCGTGCTTCTAGGAGCAATGTGTGTGATCGCAGCTGTTTCTTCCTTTTAACTGCCAGTGGGAGTGTGAACTGATTGGGTGAGAGCTTGGCTGTGTTCTGATTGGGTGGAGGTGTGTTCTGATTGGTTGGGGGTTTATTTATAATGATGCGGAAAACAGAGATTTTAATTATTTGCATATGCACACCCGCGAAAACTTAAGAAGACATACATATATATATATATGTGTGTGTGTGTGTGTGTGTATAGTTAATATATATATGATATATGATATATATGATCAATTATGGATAAGAGGATGTACATTTACAATTTGTAAGAAATTGATATAGGAAATAAAAATAAAAAACTTTTTTCAAAAAAAAATAAATAAATCACCAGATAAGAATCTATAAGAGTGTATCTTGATTTAAGTATCTCATCAATTAAAAATATTGTTTTTCTGCCTGGATTAATCAAAATCTTAGCTACAATAATAATCCATTCTCCTTAATTCCAGTGTTGCAATATTTTCAGGATCAGACTCAATAAAGATAATAGGAGTTAGAGCTTTAAATATATTTCTTTTTAATTATGATAGGCATTCTATATTCACTGAATATTCAAGGTAGAAGCGACGAGAATGGTGAGGGTGGCTCCTTATATATACAAGGGGTGGAGCTAGGAATGGGAGTGGTAAGTTATGAATACATTAAAGTCCAAAGAATAAGTTAACCTCTGATGTTCCATATATACATTATTTACACATTGGAGAATAAGGCATTTACATCTGACAAATCCCCCTCTAAATGCCGGTTCGTTACACAACACCAATTACATTCTGATTCAGGACAATATAATACATATAATTTAGAAGTTAAATATTTGTGTTGTTTAGAAGGTAAGGGTTTTGTTAATATGTCAGCTAATTGTTCAGAAGTATCGCAATGTATTGCTTTAATGAATCCGTCTTGAGACAGTTGTCTCACATGCTTAAACTTTATATCAATATGCCTGGACCTTTGTCCAATTGCATCGGATCTGGATATTTCAATGGCCGCTTTATTGTCTTCATGCATAATAAATGGTAAGGTGGGTTTCTTCCAAACATCAGTGATCAGATCATTGAACCATACAAGGTTATTTGCAGCCTTGGACAAACAAACATATTCCGCTTCTGTAGTAGAAGTGGCTACTAGTTCTTGTTTACCAGTATACCAGTAAACTGGACAATCATTCAATAGAAAAACATAACCAGAAGTACTCTTTCTGCATGATGTATCACCAGCCCAATCTGCATCAGCATAACAAGTAATTTTTGGTTCTCTGTCATTATTGGGTTCCAACATTAAACAAAAATCTAATGTACCCTTCAGATATCTTAGAATTCTTTTGACAGCTTCCCAATGATACAAGGTTGGTTTACTAACATATCTTGACAATAGATTGAGAGGTAAAGCAATATCTGGCCTAGTCCAATTAGATATATAAAGGAGTGAACCTATAACTGATCTGTAAAATGTGTTGTCTTTAAACTCAGGGGAAGATTCATCAGTGTTTCTAAGAAAATCAGTTTGCATAGGGGTGTCACAGGTTTTAGCATTATTTAAGTTACATTTGTTTAGGAGTTCGATGATTTTATCTTTCTGTGTAAGTTTGAATCCCCTTTTAGTTTTGTTAATTTGCACACCAAGGTATTTATTCACTTTACCCAGAGATTTCAGTGAGAAGTGTTCATTTAACTTATTTACAAAGATTTCCCTGCTCTCTTTATGCTTTCCAATGTATAAAATATCGTCCACGTAAATTAATACAAATTCAATATGATCATTACTCTTTTTTACAAAGAAACAGTTATCAGCAGTGGTGGCGTTGAAATCCATGGTCTTAAGTACTTTTACCAAGCAATCGTACCATCTTTTGCCGGATTGCTTTAATCCGTACAGACTCTTATTTAATAACCAAATTTCGTTCTTATTAGTGTATTGACTGTGTGGTGCTCTTACATATATTTCCTTATCTAATTTTGCATGTAAGTATGCGGTCTGTATGTCATATTGGAATACGTCCAGATTGAGTGCAGATGCTACTACAAGGGCTGTTTTGACACTCTCTGTTCTCACTGTGGGTGAATATGTATCAGTATAGTCTTCTGGATATTTTTGTGCATAGCCTTGTGCAACTAGTCTAGCCTTGTATAAGGTATTGCCTCCTTCTAAGTTCTTAATTTTATAAATCCACCTGGTACCTATAATTGTTTTATCCTTAGGTGCGATCGCAGGTGTGAATACATTTAATCCTTGTAAACTTTCCATCTCTTTTTCCATAGCTAGTTCCCATTTTTCTCTTTCTTCATGTGGAAGTTTCAATACTTCTTCATATGTATTAGGTGTTATTTGTTCTCCATTCATATGCATTATGTAATCTTTGTATTTATTTGGTATTTGGTTTCTATTGTTTCTAATAGTTCTTTCAGGCTTGCTATGGTTATCATGCAAATATCTAGCTTCCTTTTTTGTTAATGTGTCTGTCTTTATTTTATGCTGACTATTAGTCCAAGTTTTGGTTTTGTTCTTACTTTTGTTAATATTTTGATTTTCTGTTGTTCCTTCCTCGCAAGATATCGTATCTTTACATTTATTAGGAAATATTTCATTAAGGTGCAATTTTGACCAATTGGCCTGTTCATGGAACACAGCTGTTCTGGATACTATAAATTTGTTATTACTATCAATAAATCTGTACCCTTTGGTTCCAGTTTCGTATCCCATGAATCTTAATCTCCTGGATACGTTTTCTCCCTTTCTCCTCAATTGTTTAGGTATGTGTACGTCTGCAGTGACTCCAAATATGTGCATGTGTGATAATTTGGGTTTTCTATTGTACATCACCTCATATGGTGTCTTATTCACAATACTGGACCAGGTTCTATTTTGAGTGTAATTCGAATAATGTAATGCCTCTGACCAAAATTGTTTGCCTAAACCAGCATCCTCTAATGTGCACCTAATCATGGTTTGTAGTGTGGAATTTTTCCTCTCTGCAACTCCATTTTGAAATGCAGAAAAAGGATTGGACGTGAAATGTAACATTCCTCTATCCTTTAACCATTGGGAGAATTCTTTAGACATGAACTCACATCCCCTATCTGTCATAATTTGCTTTATTCTGATATTATGTTGTGTTTCTATACGTTTGTAGAATTCCTTAAATTTCTGAAATGTTTCATCCTTGTGCTTTAATGTGTAAACAAAACCATATCGGCTGTAGTCATCCACTATTGTTAGGAAGTAACGTTTTCTATAGGTAATTGAGGGACTTAATGGACCAACTAAGTCCATATGTACCAAATCAAAAATATTGTTAGTTGATCTGTTAGATTTTTTTGGTCTGGGACTGGTTTTTAGTTTGGTGGACTTACATACTGAGCATTCCAAATAATTTTCACAATTTTTTATTTTGACACCTTCTGCGTGTTCAGTCATTTTTTGTACTACAGGAAAGCTTGCATGTCCTAACTTCCTGTGTAAGATGTGAGCACACTCATCATGAATTGGTTTACCTATTTTTGGTTTCTTTTCCTTGTATGTATTTTTGTGATCATGAGTTATTCTACACTCATCATTGTCACTGTTACTGACATTTTCATCATCTGCTTCAATACAATCTTCCATATTTGAATCAATGTTATGTAAACATCTTTCTTTAGTTATCAGATAGGGTAGACCTCCTTTTATCATTACAGTACCTACATTTGTTTTGTTCTTTTCTATAGTTGCTTTCCCCTTTGAGAAAACTATATTGATATCAGATTCTCTGCTTAATTTTATGGCACTTAGTATGTTGTGAGGTATTTCTGGGATTAATAATACCCCCTCTATTTTCCCTAGACCAGGCAAGGTCACATTTCCTTTGCCTAGTACTTGAACCTTTTCTTGATTAGCTACCTTTATCACAAACTTATCTTCTATAAATGAAGATAATATACTTTTGTTGTTGGTGGTGTGATTTGTTGCACCAGAATCAATAAGCCAATTGTTATTCTCATCCTGCTGTGTTCTGGTGCTGTCTTGTTTATTTAGCCCATTCAGTGACCCAGATTTCCTCTCTTTTGAATTTTTTCTACCCCCTCTACCTTCTTTGTAATTTGGTGGGCTTCTATATTTGTGTCTATCTGTGGAAGATTGTCTGTAATTATATTTGCTCCTATATTCTGGTCTATGTCTCTCTCTTGAGACTTTGGGGCAGTCTCTTCTACTATGTTCCCTGGATCCACAATTGTAGCATCTAAAGGCCTCATTATGTTTATCTTGAAAGACTACTTTCCTAAAAGGTTTGTGGTCTGTTTGGTTACTGGATCGATTTTTTCTTGAATTGTCTTCTGCTATCAATTTGTTAGATAGACTTTCTATGGATAAATATCCCAAATTAGTGGTATCTAAGTGTGACATAAAGCTATCCCATGATGGATCAAGTGAATTGATAATAACACTTTTCATTGTTTGATCTGAAATCACTTCCCCCCTCAATTGTAGCTCAGCTCTTATTTTGTTTAGATTTATCAAATGCTCACTTATAGAAACCCCTGGTTTTACTCTAGAGGAAAAGAAATCCTTAGACATTCTTGTGGTTGTAGCTACGCTATCGCTGTGAAATAGATTAAACATGCATTGAATTATTTCTGATACAGTTAGGTTTGGTTTGATGCTATGATACATTGCAGGAGACACGCTAGATATTATTATGAAAAATGCTCTATGATGTAAACAATCTATTTTTAAAGTCCAAGGTCTTCTTGGAGGGCTAGTTATAAAGAATAGTAAATTTTCTTTCATGAAAATAACCTGAAGCTGTTGATACCACTCTTGTAAATTAATGCCATCAATTCTAAGTTTTGGGAAGTCACTGGGTAAGTTACCTACATTATTCTGTCCATTACTTACAACCTGGGGCAGTCCGTGATCTCTCAAGTGCAGGAAATTACAGAACGGCATTGGGATGCTTGCAATGAGTCTGCGCGGTTCTCTGGCCAGTTCAAGTCCTTCTGGGTCGTCTACGTAGTTTCGCACATGCGCGTTGCTCATTTCTTCTTTGGTGGCGTCGTGGAAGGTTCTCTCCCTTTCAGCTCTCTCGATCCGCTCCTCCTCAGATGAGTCGGTCTCTGGCTCGGTTTTTGGGGTTCTGGTGGTGGTGACGGTTCTTTTCTTCTTTTTGTGTGCGTTGGTATTCGATTTTGTCTGTGGTGTAGGGCGAAATCGGCATGGCTCTCTGGGCTCGGGCGTCGTCGCTTTCGAAGTCAGGATGGGAGCGTGCAGGTCTTGAGTCGCCGGTTTGATTTCTTGCTTCTTCGTAGATGTCTTGGTAATTTTCAGTCTTGGCCCAAAAGCAGCAAAAAGCGTTTTCATTGCTGATTTTACTTGAGATTTTGTTAAATCGTCTTCACTTTCTGATTTTGGATCATCTGAAGAGTTTGAGACTTCTTTCTCACTTTCTTCATCTGATAGTGTTTTTCGCGCCAGAAATTTTGAACTGAGCGTTTTGATTGGCTCTGCTCCATTCTCTTTTGAAGTTCGTTGAAACCAAGATGGCTGCCATTCAAAATTTCGCGCGGGATCACATCTTTTCTTTTTAACAACTATTTTCTCAGTAGTCATCTCACTTACGGTTTTTTGATCTTTGGGTTTTTCTTTAATGACGTTTTTCTCTCTCGCTGCTCCGCTGTTCTTCAGCATCTCCTGGAGGTCCGCGATGAGACTTTCATCATTCTTTTGGCTTTTTAGTATCTTTAATATCTCTGACCTGAGTTCGTTATTTTCTATTTCGATTTCTTTCTGGTCATTATTTTCACTCATTAGTTCTTCTTCTTCAGTGGTGTATTCTTCGGATTCTCTCGAAATCGCATTGGTGGATTCGTTGATCATCTCTTGATCAGTTTCTATTTCTTTGCTGTAGGCCCTGGTGTTGGGCCTATCTTTCTTGGACATTTTTAATTACTTATTGAGTCAATTAACCATCCTCTGCTACCAGCTTGTTGCAATATTTTCAGGATCAGACTCAATAAAGATAATAGGAGTTAGAGCTTTAAATATATTTCTTTTTAATTATGATAGGCATTCTATATTCACTGAATATTCAAGGTAGAAGCGACGAGAATGGTGAGGGTGGCTCCTTATATATACAAGGGGTGGAGCTAGGAATGGGAGTGGTAAGTTATGAATACATTAAAGTCCAAAGAATAAGTTAACCTCT
The DNA here is from genome assembly GCF_029531705.1 of Pantherophis guttatus. The sequence continues at coordinate 65,318 of NW_026843930.1, read as the reverse complement.
GATGTTCCATATATACATTATTTACACATTGGAGAATAAGGCATTTACATCTGACATCCAGGTTGCTTCTCTCCTTGATTAGTTTCCATCGTTTCTCATCTTGCATTCTGGTGGAATAAGTTCACCCCCTCTTCTTTGGGACAGCCCCTCAAATATTGGAAGATGCTATCATGTCTCCCCTAGTCCTTCTGGATTTTTTGGTTGGTTTTTTTTTTTTTCAAAATTGTGGAATCTTGTTTGGCTGTGGCCGCTTCAGCTTTCAAAAGTGTTGGGTTTTTTTTGAAGAGCCATCCGGATCCGGTGATCTTTTAAAGAATTGAGACAAGAAGTACATATTAATATATATGTATATACTGATGTATGTATGGTGCAGGAGGAATTTATGCATGTATATAGCATGTGTACATGTGTGTTATGTATGTGTTTGGGTAGATATACACTTTCTCTTGAGTTCAGGTAACAGAAATTCATTTTTAATGTGGGCCGGTGTGCTCGCAGTAAAATAATGATAATAGAAGTTATCTTATCTTCATTAGACTAGACGCACCCAATTCCTGCAAATATTCTTCATAGGTTTTAGCCTCCAGTCCCCTAATCATCTTTCTTGCTCTTCTCTGCACTTTTTATAGAGTCTCAACATCTTTTTTAAAGTGTAGTGACCAAAATATATAGCTGCACCTTACATATGTATACATATACAATTTTAGCACAAATTAACAGAATAACAGAGTTGGAAGGGACCTTGTAGGTCATCTAGTCCAACCCCCCACTCAAGCAGGACACCCTGCACCATTTCTGACAGATGGCAGTCCAGTCTCTTCTTGAAAGCTTCCAGGGATGAAGCTCCCACAACTTCTAAAGGCCACTTCTGTTCCACAGGTTGATGGTTCTCACTTTCAGAAAATTCCTCCTTATTTCCAGGTTGAATCTCTCCTTGATCAGTTTCCATCCATGATTCCTTGTTTGGCCTTCAGGGGCTTTGGAGAATAGCTTGACCCCCTTCCTCCTCTCTGGGGCAGCCCCTCAAATATTGGAAGATGCTCTCCTGTCTCCCCTTCTCTTCACTGGACCAGCCAGGCCCAATTCCTGCAACCGTTCATCACATGTTTGAGCCTCCAGTCCCCTCATCATCCTGGTTGCTCTTCTCTGCACTCTTTCTAGAGTCTCAACATCTTTTTTTAATAGTGTGGTGACCAAAACTGGATGCTACATTTTAGGTGTGGTCTTACTAAGGCTTTATAGCGTGGTTTCGCTTTCTTGTCTCAATTCTTTAAACAATCACTCAATCCGGATGGCTTGAGTGCAGAATTCCAAGTGTGACCTTACCAAGGCAGTATAAAGCGGTGTGAAAACCTGGCACCTGGTGTGTGTATTTACAAGGGTTGAAGTATCCCACGATCACACCATCAGCATGGGACCTTCCAGCTGGCTTCTGACAAGCTAAGTCAGCAAGGGAAGCCCGATTCACTTAACAATGGTGTGATTCACTTAACAACTGCAGGGATTTGCTGAACAACCGTGGCAAAACAGTTCGTAAAATCAGGTGTGACTCACTGAACCTGGCCTAGCCACAGAAATCCTAGTCTCAGTTGTGGCTGTTGTGACCTAGGCCCAAGTAGTTATTACTGGACAGAATCAATCCTAAACAAACATATTTTAACAGCTGAGAATTACATCATTCTCAGCTTAGTCCAAATTAAATCCAAAACATTATTCCTTCAGAAAGAGTCCTTCGGCTTTATCACAAACCTTTATCTTCTTTGACACCCTGCCAAAGTCTTTTCTTGGCAAAGCCCCACGAAGTTCAGAAACAAGAGACGCCGACAAGAAACAAATGTAGCAATGTTGCTTTCCTACAAAGAGCCCAAGAGGCTTTGCTGCTGGCAGCTCTTCGCATGCGTACACTAGGAACAGGCTCCTGTTCCTCTGCTCTCTGCTATCCGCCTCTGGAGGCTCCGGAGTCCACGCATCGCTCCCAGATGGCCCTGGCCTCTGATGCAGAGCCCTCGTCCAGGTCTTCCCCTGACTCTAGGACTGGCCCATGGTTCTCCCCAGCCTCCTCACTGTCCGACTCCGCTGCCAGCTCCGCAGGCTGCTGATGGACCACAACAGTGGCCGTAAATCAAGGACTATCTCAACCCGCAGAATTCCCCTGGTTGGATAGGCATGTTCGGATTTGGGTGCTCAGTGCTGAAAAGATCCGCCATCACTGCCTTAGAGGAATGCTCAGAATTAGTGGTCCCCAACCTTTCTGGCACCAAGGATTGGTTTTGTGGAAGACATATTTTTTCCATGGACCGGGGGAGCAAGGGGGGCCGGGATGATTTCATGCACAACATAGCTCCCACGCATGCGCAGATAAAGTGTCGCTCGCTCGTCCACTGCTTCTGCGGACCGGTTCCGAACCGGTCATGGCCCAGTACCGGTCCACAGTCCAGAGGTGGCAGACCCCTTATTCAAGATATTTTCTTTCCCAACAAGCCACCTCCCGATTTCTTTTTTTTTTTTTTTTAATGAGGATTTTTATCCGGGAGAGCAAAATTTAGTTGTTTCACCAGAAGCCACAGGCATTTAATATCAGATTACCTATTTTGGGAGATACTCAGAGCAAGAGCACTCCATCTGGTACTGAGCTGTTTGCAAGCAGATGTTTTTATTTTATTTTATTTTATTTTATTTTATTTTATTTATTTTATTTATTTTATTTATTTTATTTATTTTATTTATTTTATTTATTTTATTTATTTTATTTTATTTTATTATTTTATTTTATTATTTTATTTTATTTTTTTTTTTATTTTATTTTTTTTTTTTTATTATTGTTTTATTATTTTTTTATTTTATTTTTCTGTTCTAGTCTAGTCTAGTCTAGTCTAGTCTAGTCTATTTATTTTATTTTTTAATTTAATTTAATTTTATTGCCTGAGAAACAAGCGAAGGCTGAGGAATTACCCATCGCTCATACCAGCAATTTCCTAGTCCGACTCCCCCTACTCATTATTTTCCTGAGTCTCCCTAGGGAGGCACTCAAATAAAAACTGTCCAAGCTTGAAATCCAAAGATCAGGGAAATGTGCATCTCACACTAGGAGTGAAATAAACTCCCCCGTTTCATGTTTTAGGAATCTCCAGCAATTTTATTCTGAGCCAGCGTGGCTCGAAAATTTGCAGCAAATTTAATTTATCTTTTTATTCCTCATCACCATGGTTGCTGCTGCAGCTGCTGTTGACACAGACATATTTAAAAGCAAATTTATTTGGAGAGCATCAAAAGGAGCACCTGGCCTAACTCCCATTTTTAATGGAAGCACAATTCTTAATCCCAAAGAGGCTTCATTAATAGGTCATTTAATGCGAAGGTTGGAAAGGAGCAGATTTGGCTGTTGAAAGGCAGAGTGTCAGTTTTGCAAATAATAATAATAATAAAATTGCACCTTTCTTATTCTGAGAAGGAAGAAGCAGAATCTGGCTGCAAGGGAGCTCTAAAGAGATCCACTGGAATTTCTGCCATGGATTCCTCAAGGATCAGAGCCCCATCAAATCGATCCTTAGTGGTGGCATTTTATTTATTGATGGAATGTTAGGCTTTGTGTGATGGGGGGGAATATGCATTTAAAAATAGAGCAATTAAAATTAGTTCTTTCTCTCTTTCTCTTGGTGTGTGTACACACACAAATATGTGTGTCGACTGGGGAGTGTCGACTCTGCTTGAGTTACATAACTGCACAAAAGTGAACAATTTGATGAATTTCTGGTTGCTTTCTTCCAAGGGAAAGCCGGGCGCATCTGCCCCCTTTTCCGAAATCAACCAACTCCTGTTTCTCTCCTCCCAGGCCCCACCCAAAAAAGTCCACCAGGTGCTGCAAAGCCGAATGAGGCCTGGCTGGAGATAATTATTTATTTATTTCTTTTAAGAGAATTTTTTTTTTAGAGGAACAGAAATAGAAACCTCTCTCCACCTCCCCAAAAAAACCCGGATTGGCCAATTAAAATTAGAAGCTGGGTGTAAGTGATGCGGCGCTCAAGGCAAGCCAAGCAGCCAAAGCCAGAGACGCACTGGAGGAAGAATAGAATAAGAATGGAATGGAATGGAATGTATCATATATATCATATATCATGTATCATATCATATATCATATAGAATAAAATAGAATAGAATGGAATGTATCATATATATCATATATCATATATTATATCATGTATCATGTATCATGTATCATATCATATCATATATTTCATATAGAATAGAATAGAATGTATCATATATCATATATCATATATCATGTATCATGTATAATCTTTCATCTTTCATCTTTCATCTCATCTTTCATATATCATGTATCATGTATCATATCATACCATATATCATATATCATATAGAATAGAATAGAATAGAATGTATCATATATCATATATCATATATCATATATCATATATCATATAGAATAGAACAGAACAGAACAGAACAGAATAGAACAGAATAGAATAGAGAGAGGGAATGGAATGGAATGGAATAGGAAATGAAAGGGAAGGGAAAGGAAAGGAAGGGAAGAGAAGAGGAGAATAGAATAGAATTCTTTATGGGCCAAGTGTGATTGGACACACAAGGAATTGGGAAGGAGGGAAAGAAAATTGCGGGAGGGGGGGAGAGAAAGAGCAGATGGGGAGGGGTCCTATTGCTGTAGAAAGATCCAGAGGGAAGAAGCCAGATGGGGAGGGAGGGTCGTCTCTGGGAGGGCGAAGCGAAGGGAGAAGAGGGGGGGGGAAGGGGGGGCTGCAGGGGAGGGGGCTTCCCATCCTCCTCTCCCCCCCTCTCCCCGCATCTAAGGGCCTGCAAGCGAAACGGGGTGGGGGGGGGGGGGCGCGAAGAAGCGCAGTCGAGCATCCCGGCGGCTGCGCGCCTTGCAAGAGCCTCGCTGGCCCCGAAGCAGAGCATCCTTGCAGGAGCTGCTCACCTGGAGGGATGCCGCCTGGCCTCCAAGCGCGCAACTTGAAGCGCGGAGAGAGGGAGGGGTGGGGGGGGGCGTCCGAGCAGACCCCCGACCCCTTTTGTGGGCACGATCCACCCCCAGCCCCCAGCCCCAGCCCCAGCCCCGGCTCGCCTAGCCTCCCCCGCCCCGCCCGCCCGGCCGCCCCCTCCCACCTGCGGGACCCCTTACCTGCCTCGGCCTCGGGGCGGGGAGGGGCGCCGCCGCTCGCCGGGCTGCCTGCTCCTCGGCTCCGGGAGGCGGACTGAGCCGGGCTGGGCGGCCGCAGCGCCGCCTCCTTTTGCGCATCAGGCACGTGGCTGTCTCCCGGAGCCCCCCGGCCTGAAAAGGGGGTCGGGCTCCCTCGGCCCCGCCGGCCCTGCTTGGGGGTCCAGGGCGAAAGGAGGGGCCCGGGGCCCCAAGAGGAAAGAGGCGGCTTCTCAGGCTTGGCTGCCCAGGGTTAGGGAGGGAATGCTGGGTCTGGGAGTAGCCTTGGCCAGCTGAGATTGGGGGGGCGGGGAGGGGGCTTCTTTCCCTTTGGGCCAGCTTTCCTCCCTCCCCAGCCAGCATGCTTGAAGATGTGTGGACTACAACTCCCAGAATCCCCCAGAGAGCTTGGCTTAAATCTGAGGACTACAACTCCCACAATTCCCCAGCCAGCATGCTTGAAGATGTGTGGACTACAACTCCCAGAATCCCCCAGAGAGCTTGGCTTAAATCTGAGACTACAACTCCCACAATTCCCCAGCCAGCATGGCTTAAGTGTGAAGATTCCAACTCCCAGTATTCACCAGCCAGCAGCTGAAGACTTCAATTCCCAGAATTCCTCAGCCAGCATGCTTGAAGATATGTGGACTACAACTCCCAGAATTCCCTAGCGAGCTTGGCTTAAATCTGAGGACTACAACTCCCAGAATTCCCCAGTCATCATGGCTTAAGTGTGAAGACTTCAATTCCCAGAATTCCTCAGCCAGCTTGGCTTAAATCTGAGAACTGGGAGAATTCTGGGAGTTGAAGTTCCCAAGTCTTAAAATCGCCAGTTTTGGAGACTCTGCATTCCTTAAATTTTTGCGCTTAGTTGGTTGAGGAATTCTGGGAATTGAAGTCCATCAAGTTGCCAAGCTCAGGAATCCGTGCCCTTTGGATCGATTGGTCCTTCTGATCATGGAAAGCAAAGCGAAGGATTAGAAGTGGCTCTCCCCAAAGAGGAAGGGACCCCCCCTATACAGGTAGTCCTTGATTTACGACTACAATCAGGATAGAAACTTCCGTTGCTAAGCAAGGCAGCCGTTTACTTAATTGTGGCTGATTATTATTATTATTTTGCTGTAGTCATTAAGCGAACCACTATGGTCACTGAGTGAAACACACAGCTTCAAGCAAAGCCGTTGTTAAGTGAGCCACGCCTAATTTTTACCACCTTTATTTTATTTATTTATTTAGTCCAATTTATATGCTGTCTTTCTCTGGAGACTCAGGGCGTGGTGGTTAAGTGAATTGTACAGTCACTAAGCGAATCTGACTTCCCCAACTGACTTTGTTTCTCGGAAACTGGCCAGGAAGGTCGCGGGAGCCTGGATGCTGCAACTGGTCATAGGTGCGAGGACTGACCATACGTCAGGTTTTTTTTCAGTGCCGTTATAACTTCAAACGGACGCTGAACAAATGGTCGTAAGTCGAGGACTACCTGTACTGAGATATAATCACGGCAATTCGCAGCCGGAATTGGATGTCTGCTTTTCCGTTAGCTAGGTTATTTTTACATCCTGCTATTTTAGTACCAAAGTGCCCGAGTGATGCAGGGAGAAGCAGGCAGTGCGAGTCCTGCCGGCAAGGGAAATGTGTGTGTGTGTGGGGGGGGGGGGGCCGTCCTCATGAATTTAACAAGAGTGACACCCCCCCCCCCGATCAGGCTGCTGAAATTGAGGGCACCGGTGGTGGTGGTGGGAGGGCAGGAAGCGATAGGAAGATGGTTTGTGTGGGCAAAAGAACCAGGAGTTCAGTTCTGCTACGGAAGGAAATCCAAAATACAGCGAACCAAATGTTCCATATTAAAATGCCCTCTTTTTAACAGATGAACAGAGTTGGGAGGGACCTTGGAGGTCATCTAGTCCAACCCCCTGCCCAAGCAGGAGACCCTTACACCATTTCTGACAGAGGGCAGTCCAGTCTCTTCTTGAAAGCCTCCAGGGATGAAGCTCCCACAACTTCTGAAGGCAACTTCTGTTCCATCGGTTGATTGTTCTCACCGTCAGAAAATTGCTCCTTATTTCCAGGTTGAATCTCTCCTTGATCAGTTTCCATCCATTCTTCCTTGTCTGGCCTTCGGGTGTTTTGGAAAACACCTTGACCCCCTTCCTCCTCTCTGGGGCAGCCCCTCAAATATTGGAAGAAGCTCTCCTGTCTCCCCTGGGCCTTCTCTTCACTGGACTAGCCATGCTGAGTACTTAAAAGATTGGAGTTGGAAGGGACCTTGTAGGTCATCTAGTCCAACCCCCCACCCAAGCAGGAGACCCTACACCTTTTTGACAAATGGCAGTCCAATCTTTTCTTCAAAGCTTCCAGTGATGAAGCTCCCAAAACTTCCGAAGGCAACTTCTGTGCCATCGGTTGATTCTTCTCACTGTCAGAAAATTCCTCCTTATTTCCAGGTTGAATCTCTCCTTGGTCAGTTTCCATCCATTCTTCCTTCTCTGGCCTTCAGCTGTTTTGGAAAATAGCTTGACCCCCTTCCTCCTCTCTGTGGCAGCCCCTCAAATACCGGAAGATGCTCTCCTGTCTCCCCTTCTCTTCACTAGATTAGACACAACTCAGTTCCTGCAACCGTTCATCGTATGTTTGAGCCTCCAGTCCCCTCATCATCCTGGTTGCTCTCCTCTGCACTCTTTCCAGAATCTCGAAATCTTTTTTATAGTGTGGTGACCAAAACTGGATGCAGAATTCTAGGTGTGGCCTTACCAAGGATTTATAGAGTGGTATTAGAACCTCCCTTGATCTTGATTGTATCCAGAGGTTAATGCAGTTTAGGATCGCATTGGCTTTTTTGGCTGCCACCACACACGGTTGGCTCACATTTAACTGGTTGTCCACTAAGACTCCAAGATCCCTCTCACAGTCACTGCTGTTAAGCCTGGTTTCACCCAGTCTGTATGTGCACTTTGGGTTTTTCTTGCCTAAGTGTAAGACTTTCCTTTTCTCTACATTGAATTTCTTCTTTCAAACTTTGTGGCTTGTTTGTGCCGGGAAGTCAACAAATTTGGATTGTGTGTCTTGCAAACCATGCTTGTGGTCAGGATTGCTCAAACTTGCCGTTGGGAGCTGTCTTGGACTATTTGCGGGCGCTACAATGAGACACGGTTGGTGAGCGGAGACGGCCAGAGAGGTTGAATCAGCGACGGAGCCCCCAAGTAGCGCTTCCTGCACCCCATCGCTGTCCTGCGCGTGAGTCCGGATCGGATGCTTTTATGGGGCTCAGAAAGAGCCCGTTTGGATAGGCTTGGGAACATGATTACAGATAGTGCTCGACTTACAATTCATTTAGTGACCATTTGAAGTTACAACGACACTGGAAAAAGGGACTTACAGCTGTTTTTCCCCCCACACTCACGACTGTTGCAGGATCCCCCTGATCACGTGAGCAAAAACATTTGGCAACTGACTCATATTTACGACAGTGGCCATTATCCCTTTCTGCGACCTTCTGACCAGCAGCAAAGTCAATGGGGAAGCCAGATTTGCTTAACAACCGGGTTACTAACAACTTCGGCGATTCACTTAACAACCGTGAATCGCCAAACAGGTAGTGAAATGGGGCAGAACTCGCTTAACAACCGTCTCACTCAGCGATGGAAATGTCGGGCTTTATTGCAGTCGTAACTCAAGGATTACCTGTATGTGGGGAGAATGGTCAGCCTTTTCTAGCAGGAAATTCCTCCCCATGGAAGAGACCTGGGCATCTCACGCCTCCCCCCCAGGCCACATGGCTGTCTGACCCATCTGAGGTCAATCAGCAACGCCGGCTGGGGAATTCTGGGAGTTGAAGTGCACAACTCTTAAAGTGGCGAGATTTGGAGACCACTGAACCAGGGTCTCCTGCTTCAGCAGGGGGCTGGACTAGAAGACCTCCAAGGTCCCTTCCAACTTTGTTATTCTGTTACCTCTCTTGCCCTTCTTTTCCCAAAAGAGCTGTCAAAGGGTCTCATTCGACAGACGGACCCTTGGCCGGCAGCGCACCGAGACTAGCCTGCGCCCCATGTGCCATGCGCAACTAGCACCACACAAAGCATTTAAGTCCTTTTTTAAACTCGACCTGGCTGGACAGAAGCATGCCACCACCCCACCCCACCCCCACCCCCCCCCGGGAAAGGCTCCATTCCTCCACCCTTTGTTCGCCCTCTCCTTTCCTGCATGTCCACTTCTCCTCCTCCTCCTCCTCCTCCATCTTTGGCGCCCCCCCTCCTTCTGTGCGCACCGTTGCCGTGGCAACCTCCCAGCTGGGCACATAGGTATCCCCGGGTGATGGGCGGCTGAGATGCATCACAGATGGAGCAGAGAAACAGATCTCCAGATCTCTGGCGTTCCTGCATGCCACCCCCGGTGCACCCAAAGGAACCGGCCATGTGTTGGCAGCTCCGCTATTAATACAAATCCCGAGCATTAGAAAGAGGGAAAAAATTAGTTTATTTTTACCATGCTGCAGTTGGGAGGCTACTCTGAGCTTGGTTCGGCAGCATGAATCAGCTGAGCAGAGTAGGGATTTATTTATTCTTTTATTTATTTTTAAAAGGGTTTTTGGGGGGGGGGCTTGTGGGGTGAATGACCAAATGAGGAGGGGCTGGCGTCAGAAACCGGATGTAATCCCAAAGGGTCGTATGGAAGGAGAAAAGGAGCAGTGAGCCTGAGGGACTCATTGGTACCATCCGATAGGAAGAGAGAGAGGACTCTGCCCATGGTCAGAGGAACGGGGTTGGGGGAGGGAGGACCTTTGGGGGAGCTGTCTTGGCCCCAGTGCATGACAGAAGTTCTGCACAAGAGGTTGGAATATTTAATAATATTAATAATATTAATATTTAAGAGCCGAGGTGGTGCAGTGGTTAGAGTGCAGTACTGCAGTTACTTCAGCTGACTGCTAGTTCAGCAGATCAGCGGATCAAATCTCACCGGCTCAAGGTTGACTCAGCCTTCCATCCTTCCGAGGTGGGTCAAATGAGGACCCAGATTGTTAGGGGGCAATATGCTATTTAGTATACTGTCTTTGGTGTAAGCCACCCAGAGTCCTCGGAGAGTGGGCGGCATGGAAATATGAATAATAAAATAATATAAATAAATAAATATGCAGAGAATAGCAACCAAGATGATTAGAGGGTTGGAGGCTAAAACATACGAATTGGTGGCAGGAATTGGGTATGTTCTTAATTTGATGAAAAGAAGGGTTAAGGGGGACATGATAGCAGTTTTCCAATATTTGAGAAGCTGCCACAAAGAAGAGGGGGTCTACCTTTCTCCAAAGCACCCGAAGGCAGGACAAGAAGAAGCATCCGATGGAATCTAACCAAGGAGTGAAGCATCCTGGAATTAAGGAGAAACTTCCTAACAATGAGAACAATGGACCAGGGCAGGGGTCTGCAACCTTAAACACTCAAAAGAGCCATTTGGACCCGTTTCCCACAGAAAAGAAAACACCGGGAGCCACAAAACTCTTCCTGTGCCTGACTATTCCTTGAGCGGCCACAAAACTGTCCTAGGTAGTTGAATTAAATGTTCTGTTTTCTTCTGAAATTTTTCTTGGATTTATCCATGGTTGGCCTACCAGGGGGTTGAAAAGCTCCATGATGCATATTTTGAGTGACGGAGCTGCAGCAGAAGGATGAAAAGGACCACATGCGGCTCCAGAGCCACAGGTTGCTGACCCCTGGACCAGGGGAATGACTTGCCTCCAGAAATTGTGGGTTCTCCATCACTGGAGGTTTTTAAAAAGAGATTGGAACGGCATTTGTCTAGACTGGTATAGGGTCTCCTGCTTTAGTAGGGGGTTGGACTAGAAGACCTCCGAGGTTCCTCCCAACTCTGTTGTTCTGTAAGATTAAGATCAATTGGCCATGGGTTTGATTTAGAAAAATGGCAAAAATTGTGGTTGCAAAATTATAAAATGACAACGTCTACAGCATATAAGGAGAATTTGTATAAAATGTTTTACAGGTGGCATCTACCCCCGACGAGGATAGCCAGAATGTTCCAGAATAAATCGGAGAAGTGTTGGAAGTGTCATCAGACTCCAGGATCTTATTACCATATGTGATGGACATGCATAGAAGCAAGGAGATATGGACTAAGCTACACACGTGGTTGGAAAAAATGACAGAGACATATTGACTTTAAACCAGAGATATTTTTGTTAGGGATCTCACCAGAGACATATAATAAAGAATTGCAATATTTAATTGTGAGCGTTTTAACAGCGGCTAGAATTGTATTTGCCAAAAACTGGAAAGGAGAGAAGATACCTACTGATGATGAAGTTATCAAGAAAATTATGGACTGTGCTGAAATGAGTAAATTGACATTTGAAATTAGAGAACAGGAAGATAAACAATATTATTGATATGGGATTTGTTCTATCAATGGATAGATAATAAAACATGGAGATGAAATATGAAATATGAAGTTGATGTAAAGATAAAATATGTGAAGTTCTTTTTTTATGAGTAATAAACTTTTGTTATATATTGGTACTTTGAAGATGGGATTATGCACAAAAGAATGTTAACCGATCGACACACTGTCTGTAATTGGAATGATGATGGTTTTATGTTTTGTTGTTGTTTTAAAATAAAAAAAATCTTAAAAAAAAAAAAGACCAATTAGGTGAATTCAGCCAGGCCAGGCTACTCGTTTTAAGAGGGGTAAAATTCAACTCCCAGAATTCCTCTGGCAGGAAAAAGAAAATTCTATGAAAATGGGATAATAGGAAAGATTCAGTTTCTTGATAGCTTGATATTTTTGATTCTTTTTTTAAAATTTTTATTGTATTTTTATTGTTAAAGAATAACAGAAAAAAAAAACAATACAAAAATCACTAATAAAGAAAGAAAATTTTTTTCCCCCCAACGTGCTATACAAATGGAAAGGAAGTTTTAGGAAATTAAAGTCTTCAATTCTTCCAGAAATCTCTTTGATAAGGTACTGGCAAAGTCCACAAATGGTTGCCAAGTGTTCCAAAAAACATTCTCTTTATATATACCACTTCTAATTTTAATATCACAAGTCAATTTATCATTTAATGCAAATTTCCATGTTTCATTATACCATTCTTCTAATTTTAAGTCAACATTTAATTTCCAATATCTAGCAATTATAATTCTCCCCATTATAACCAAAATCCTCACCAATTCTCTTTCTCCAGTTGTTCTCCCTGATATTTTTTTGATTCTTGAGCCAGCTGTGTGCAGCCGCTGCCGAAAAAGCTAATAGAATCCTGGGTTGTATAAACAGAGGCATCGGATCAAAATCATGTGAAGTATCAGTACCGCTTCATAAAGCCTTAGTAAGGGCCACACCTGGAATTCTGCATCCAGTTTTGGGCCCCACATTACAAAAAAGATGCTGAGACTTTGGAAAAAGTGCAGAGAAGAGCAACTAAGAGGATTAAAAGGCCCGGAGACTAAAACATATGAAGAACGGTTGCAGGAATTGGGTTTAGCGAGTGTAGAGAAAAGAAGGAATAGGGGGTACATGACAGAAGTATTTCAATATTTGAGGGCGCCACAAAGAAGAGGGGGTCAACCAGGGATGAAATCCAGCAGGTTCTGACAGGTTCTGGAGAACCGGTAGCGGAAATTTTGAGCCGTTCGGAGAACCGGCAAATACCACCTCTGGCTGGCCCCAGAGTGGGGTGGGAATGGGGATTTTGCTTCCCCTGGAGTGGGGTGGGAATGGAGATTTTGCAGTATCCTTCCCCCGCCACGCCTACCAAGCCACACCATGCCCATCAACCACAGAACCGGTAGTAAAAAAAATTGGATTTCACCCCTGGGGTCAACCTATTCTCCAAATCATCTAAAGGCAGGACAAGAAACAATGAATGGAAAATAATCAAGGACAGAAGCAACCTGGAATTAAAGGAGTAATTTCCTGACAGTGAGGACAATTAACCAGTGGAACAGCTCGCCACTAGAAATCGTGGGTGCTCCATCACTGGAGGTTTTTAAGAAGAGACTGGACGGTCACTTGTCTGAAATGGTATAGGGCTTTCTTGCCTGAGCAGGGGGCTGGACTAGTAGACCTTCAAGGTCCCTTCCAACTCATTCTATTCTAAATTGATACTCAAAAATGGGTCTGTAAGTTCATCCATTTTTTTTCTCCCTGCCTGAAAACCAAGAAAGGAAGCAGCTGGCAAAAGAGAACTCAGGAACTGCATTCCCACAATATGTAACCTAGTTGTTGAGTTAACCCATTGGCAGTACCAGCGTAATACTTTGGGCGAGGTTGGGGAAGGCATTACGGATAGTCCTTGACTTATGACCATAATACAGGTAGTCCTCAATTTACAACCATTCATTTAGTGACCGTTTGAAGTTACCACATTGCTGAAAAATGACTGTTCGCTGCGTCCCCATGGTCACGAGATCAAAATTCAGACGCTTGGCAACTGACTCGTATTAACGACAGTCGTAATGTCCTGGGGTCATTGCCGTCCCCTTTTGCGACCTTCTGACAAACGAAGTCAATGGAGAAGCCAGATTCACTTAAAGCCGTTTTAGTCACAACTGCTGTTATTCAACAACTGTGTCCAGAACGGTTGTAAAACGGGGCATGATTTCACTTAACAACTGTGGATTGCGGAAATTTTGGGGCTCCATTGTGGTCGTAAGCCGAGGACTACCCATAGAGCCTGCTCATTATGGTTATCAAGTCGGAACGATCGTCAAGATCACCCATGCGATCAAACCCCTTTTCCCCAACTTTTGCAGCTGTCGTTAAGTGAGCCCATTGATCCCTATGTGGGGGGAGGGGATGGCAGAAAACTGTCATAAATTGCAATCATGGGGACCTGGCAAATGGCCTTAAATGCAGACGGGTTGCTGAGCTCCCCAAATGAAGGTCACATGTCCAAAGCGAGGGGGAGAGAGAGCCCCCCCCTTCAGCTGTCAGACCCGGCGTTTATTGAAACTTTAATCGGCTGTTAAATGACTCCGTCGTAAGTCGAGGACTACCTGTACTAAAGCTAAAAAAAATGATAGCAGTCTTCCAATATTTGAGGGGCTGCCCCGGAGAGGAGAAAGGGGGCCAAGCTATTTTCCAAGGCACCCAAAGGCCAGACAAGGAAGAATGGATGGAAACTGATCAAGGAGAGATTCAACCTAGAAATAAGGAGGAAAGGGGGTAGGACTAGATGACCTCTCAGGTCCCTTCCAACTCTGTTAATCTGCATCTGTAAACCCAGCGACAAGACCCCTGTGAACACACATCTGGTTGGCTTCCCCCAGGCCAACCACCCCATTGGCTGCGTTCATCCAACCCGCTAGATCCGCTTTGGACAAACGGTGCTGCACTTATGTTGAGCGAAGTAAGCCAGCATGTTAAGCCATCATTCAAGAGATCTTGGTTTATTACCCCTGGTACAGAACCCAGCCGGGTTGTTTCCTCGGCCAGCTTTTCCAGCGAAGAAAAGGTTAAGAGAGACTCTTCAATTCAGAGGAAGCTACTTCCTAGGATTTCCAGGTGGTGCCCCATCCCATCCCGTCTCATTCTCCTACTCCAGCCTCAGTGAGCTTTTCTGGAGAGGCGAGGCTGCCCCCCTAGCGGAGCATTAAAGGGAAATTTGGGATGATCTAAGGCGGGGGCTTAACTATAGCAACTTTACGACCGGTGGACTTCAACTCCCAGAATTCCTGAGCCAGCTTAGCTGGCTCAGGAATTCTGGGAGTTGAAGTCCACCGGTCGTAAAGTTGCCATTAAAACTCCCAAAACAACTCCAAGATCAACGAAACGCCTATAAAACAGACCCTTATTTTATATCGATTTGATTCCCCTTACTTATAACGCAACCATTACAAGGCTGTGGATGATGGGAACTCAACAGAGTGGCTTAGCGGCTCCTCCTTACGCAAACAGCCCTGCTCAGCTCGCCTTTTTTTTTTTCAACAGCCCCGCAAGCCACGCCCCCTTTCCCCGCCTTCTTCCTCCTGATTGGCTACCCCAACCAGAGTTTTTTTTTTCTCCCCCCCCGCCCTTTCGAACGTCGCGTATCGAACCTGAGCGGCTCTCGCCTCTCTCACTGGCTGGCCGAACCAGAAGCTCCGCCCCTTTCGAACGTAGAGTATCCGGCTTCTCTGGCGGCGTTCGATTCGCGTCGGGCGCGGATCGAAGGGAGAGAACGCGCGCTAGGAAGTCCTCTGCTGGGTCGGAGCAGGTAAGGGGGGGGTGTCGAAAGGCGGGGGGGCTACATGCCTTGGTTTTCCGGACTGCCATTTGTCAGAAATGGTATGTAGGGTCTCCTGCTTGGGCAGGGGGTTGGACTAGATGACCTCCAAGGTCCCTTCCAACTCTGTTCATCTGTTATCAGTCAGAAACGGTATGTAGGGTCCCCTGCTCGGAAAGGGGGTTGGACTAGGTGACCTCCAATGTCCCTTCCAACCCTTGTTTATCTGTAATAACAACAGCAAACAGCCAGCCTAGAAATAGATTCCCTCCTGCAAGGAGAAAGTTAGCTCTTCAGGCATTCCTGGATTTGGTTTTCCAGAAGATCCTCTGGAGGTTTTGCCAGGCCTGGAGGCTTTTTACGGAAGCAGAGTTTGTCAAGATTCTCCATCATCCAGGTCACGGTTTTCCCAAAGATGCTTTTTTTTTCTCAAGAGGCAACCGGATTTTCTGTTTTTTTTCTTTGAAGACGTTTCGCTTCTCATCCGAGAAGCTTCTTCGGCTCTGACTGGATGGTGGAGAACGGAAGGATTGATACTCCTTGCAGACAATCTGGTCCTTTGCATCCTTTTTAGAGGGTCGTTGAGGCCACTCGGAGTTTTATCTGTGTTCTCAGGGTCCAAGTGGCCTCTACGACCCTCTGAAAAGGATGCAAAGGACCAGATTGTCTGCAAGGAGTATAAACCCTTCCATTAATTAATTAATTAATTAATTGGGCTTGTATGCCGCCCTCTCTCCAAAGGACTCAGGGCAGCTATAATACAATAAATACAAAATTCAATTATAAAATATAACAAATATAAGAACCCATTAAAATCACATTTAAAACCCCTTCAGTCCAATCCGGCCAGGCCAAATAACCATGTTTTAAGATCACGGCGGAAGGAGCGAAGGTCAGGAGCTCCAGGGGGAGCTGATTCCACAGAGTAGGCGCGCCCACAGAGAAGGCCCGCTCCCTGGGAGTCACCAGTCGATGCTCTCTGGCCAACGGGACCCCAAGGAGGCCCTCCCTGTGGGAACGCACCGGGCGATGGGGAGCTGTCGCTGGCCGCAGATGGTCCGCCAGGTATCCTGGGCCTAAGCCATGTAGGGCTTTATAGGTAATTAGCAGCACCTTGAATCTCACCCGAAGGGCAACTGGTAGCCAATGCAGGTCCCGCAGGAGGGTGTAACATGAGAGTGTCCGGACGCTCCCATCACTACCCGCGTGGCCACATTCTGCACCAGCTGAAGCCTCCGAATGGTCTTCATGGGCAGCCCCATGTGAACAAGCTGGAAGATAGTTAAATATTAGAGGGAGATATAATGGAAAATATATTAGAAATTGGAGTAAATAAAATATGCCTTTGTGAGAAATCTGTGTAATATGTAAACTGGGAGGGAAAAAAAACTAAGGTAAACTGATTTGAGGATAAGGGTCAAAGGATTAAAATGAGATAAAATGTTGTTTTATAAAATATAATAAAAGTGGAGTGGTATTGAATTGAAACTAAGAATAAATGGTGATAAAATTGTAAGGTGAACACTTAACAAGAGGTTAGAATATTGTAAAAATTATTTTGATATGCCTTGTATAAGATATAAGGTAAAGAAGAATAAAGATATGTTTAGAATTGTTATGCAGATGTAAAAATGAGTGAAAGTGAATTTGAAACTAATTTTGGATAGATATAATGGATTTATATAGATGAAAATGTAAAATTTGAGGTAAAATTGGTTTTTTCTTAAGTTTTGAATTTCTTTTTTTTCTTCTTTTTTTTTCTTTTTTTGTTTGTTTATAAAAAATGTAATGGAAATTGTGAATTGAGCCTGTGAAAGGAATGTAAGCGTGGTAACCATCTATGACCGGATCGAGATTTTTGCTCTTGAAAGTTATGTTTTTATGTTTAAATTTGAAAAAATAAATAAAAAATATTTACAAAAAAAAAAAAAAAAGGGCAGCCCCATGTAGAGAGCATTGCAGTAGTTGATCCAGGAGGTGACGAGCGCATGAGTGACTGTGCGTAAGGTAGGGGCGCAACTGGCACACCAGACGAATCTGCACAAATGCCCCTCTAGTCACGGTCGTTACATGATCATCCGTGAATCCAGGAGGACGCCTAAATTGCACACCCTTTCTACAGGGGGCAACACCTCACCCCCTATAGCCAACGATGGAATATTCTCCCGGAACCGAGATGCCGGTACCCACATTCCCCACCATCCGGTGAGAGCGGAAGAAGCTTCTTGGATGGGAAGCAAAACGTCTTCAAAGAAAAACAAGGGAATCCAGTTGCCTCAAATGGCCGCTGGACATTTAAGTTCTTGACAATGGGTGGTCCAGGAGCCTCTTGAGCATTGCAGGCCCCTTTGGGACAGCTGCAGCGTCTTTCTATGCCCGTGTATCTCAAGCTCAAGCGTTTAGGCTCTAGTCTAGTCTATACCATCCCCAGTCTCTACTTGAAAACCTCCAGTGATATAATTTATACATTACTGTTATATTTATAGTATTTGCTATTGTTTGTGTTTTATCTATTGCTGTGTGCTGCCCATTTGATAAATAAGGACAGTTTGAATCGGAGTTTCTCCAACTTGGCCAAGTTAAAGTGGACGGAAGTTCATCCATCTTTAGGTGACCAAGTTTGAATTAACTGGTTTTTTTTTTTTTTTTTTTTTAAATTCCTTTTGTTTGCCTGCAGAGCTATCTTTCAGCTTGCAGGGAGCCCATTTCTAGGATGGCTTTTCCTGCTATTATTAAGGTGGAGGAAGATCACAGCAAACTGAAATACCTTCCATGCCCTTCCTTTATTGATTGATTGATTGATTGATTGATTGATTGATTGATTGATTGGTTCGATTTATATGCCGCTCTTCTCCGGAGACTCAGGGCGGCTTACAATGCGTTAAGCAATAGCCTTCATACTTTTGTATAGACCTGCTTAGTAGGGCTTTCGCCCCCCCCCCCCAAGTGGTGTTCTTTTTAATACAAAGTCATCTTATTGCCCCCACAATCCGGGTCCCCATTTTACTTACCTCGGAAGGATGGAAGGCTGAGTCAACCCTGAGCCTGCTGAGATTTGAACTTGCAGTAATTGCAGGCAGCTGGCAGCTACTTAACAGCACCACCAAGGCTCTTTGTCTTGCAAAGGGATGCTCTTTGGGGAATTCTGGGAGTTGAAGTCCATGCATCTTAAAAATGGCCAAGTTTGAAAAACTCTTTGTTTTAAATGGTTTGTCTTCATGTCAATCAACTGTGATTTCCCCCCCCCCAAGTATGAGGCCTGCCTTGCAGATACTGCCGTGTCTTTGCTGCCCTCTGGTGGTGGCTTGCATGTTTGCAGCCAGATCTAGCATACCCACTCCACTCTCCTTCTCATATTTGCTGGGAAAGTCACAAAGATTGCGTTGAACAACTGTATTTCTAGCTGCAGTCGCTTAGACCTAGTTTCTGAGACCCTAAGGGAGGGGGGGGAGCCATGAGCAGCAGCAGTGGGGAAAACACCCCCCCCCACCCAGGCTGTGTTCTCATGACCTATGTCCGTGATGACGAACCTATGGCATGTGTGCCACAGGTGGCACGCAGAGCTGTATCTGTGTGCATGTGAGCGTTGCCCTAGCTCAGCTCCCAGCATGCATGCGTGCGCCAGCCACCTGATTTTCAGCCCTTTCGGGCCCACCGGAAGTCAGGAAATGGACTGTTTCCAGCCTCTGGGGGGGTGGGGAAAGCAGTTTTCGCCCTCCCCAGGCTCCAGAAAAGCCTTTGGAGCCTGGGGAGGGTAAAAAACGGGCCTTCCGGGCCCACTGGAAGTTGGGAAATGGGCTGTTTCTGGCCTCCAGAGGGCCTCCGGGGGGAAGGCAGTTTTTGCCCTAGCCAGGCTCCTAAAAAGACTCTGGAGCCTGGGGAGGGCGAAAAATGGGCCTACCGGGCCCACCATGCCATCACGTGCCAAAAGTTGGGGGAGTGCGGGAGGGGGTCACGCGCGCATGTGCGGGGTGCATTGAATTATGGGTGTGGGCACGCAGGTGCACAAACCCCCTGCACTCCCCCCGCTTTTGGCACGCAACGGCAAAAAGGTTAGCCATCACTGACCTGTGTAAACCCAGATCAACAAACAATTTAGTAATGTCTGAATGGGACACTCTGGTTCATGTCACAGCAGTGGAGTCCCAAACAAATAATAATGCAGCAATTGAACGCAGGTAAGTCCTCGGCTTACGACCAAAATTGAGCCCAAAATTTCTGTCGCTAAGCAAGACAGTTGTTAAGTGAGTTTTGCCCCGTTTTACGACCTGTCTTGCCCCAGTTGTTAAGTGAATCACTGCAGCTGTTAAATTAGTAACCCAGTTGCTAATTCTGGCTTCCCCATTGACTTTGCCGGTCAGAAGGTCGCAACCGTCTGCAGCCGTCATAAATATGAGTCGGTTGCCAAGCAGCTGGATTTGGATCACGTGACCATGGGGATGCTGCAACGGTCGTAAGTCTGAAAAATGGCCATGTCACTTTTTTCAAATGGTCACTAAAGGAACTGTTAGAAGTCAAGGACTATCGTCTGCAGAAATTCCTGATCTCGCTTATTTTGGGACTTCTTGACTTCTAAGACTGTGTAATCTTTTTAATGGGTTTTTTTTTTCCCCCAACCAGGGTCTCCTCATGGCTGGAAGAGGTGGAAGAGGAAGGGGCCGGGGGGCCCACATGACCTTCAATGTTGAGGCGGTGGGCATCGGGAAGGGGGAGGCGTTGCCCCCTCCCACCCTGAAGCCATCACCCCTCTTCCCTGTGAGTTGCTCAGTTGCCTTTGAATTCCTTCCTTGGATGCTCCCCCAATTTTTCCCTTCGTTGTTAAAACTGCTTTTCAGAAAATCTTACCACACTTCCAGGACCATCCTAGGCCCCTTCCTTCAGCACAGGTCCTAACAGGTCACCGAACAAACAGTCATAACTCGAGGACAATCTACCCGTGTTTCCCCAAAAATAAGACCCTGTCTTATTTTATTTTTTTTGAACCCCAAAATAAGCGCTTGGCCTTATTTTCGGGGAGGTTTTATTATTTTGGAGCGCGTGGAGCAATATGGGACTCCTCTTGCCGTCTTGCCTGATTTCCAACTCTGCGTTTAATTATTTTTGGGGAGGGCTTATTTTCAAGGGGGGGGGAGGCTTATTACAAATCAAATCAAATAAATAAAATAAATAAATATTTTAGTGCATGCGCTCAAAAGCCCAATTGGGCTTATTATCAGGGGAGGTCTTATTTTCGGGGAAACAAGAGTATTTTATAAGGAAATATCACTGAATGATCTTTAGATCATTTCAACGTAAAGATAATTCCGTCCATTTTTGTCTCCAGAGGTAGATTCTGGGAGATTTTTGAATATATTTCAGTGCCCGTGTATTTAAATTTTCTTTTTTGTGATGGGTCCTGAGTTCGAGTGTGGTTTCACCCTTTTTGGACTTTTGAAGTCCTTAAGACATAGCTACACTCCCGGACTCAATGTGGCTCTTACAGGCTGAAAATTATTTTTTTGTTTCTTTTTTTTTAAAATAATTTTTATTAATATAAATAAAAAAGAGCAACATATTCAAAATCCATATAGAGTTGTCTGGTTACAGTTCCTTTGAGTAATAAGCATCACAGTAATGATAATAGTATTCTGTAATAGTAATCTCATAAGAACAGTGCTTTTCCCTCATAACATCAATACATATTAATTGCATTAGTTGTACCTTATGATTCTTGACGAATGTATCTTTACTTTTATGTACCCTGAGAGCGTATGCATCAAAGACAAATTCCTTGTGTGTCCATTCACACTTGGCCAATAAAGAATTCTATTCTATTCTATTCTATTCTATTCTATTCTATTCTATTCTATTCTATTCTATTCTATTCTCTCCTCTCCTCTCCTCTCCTCTCCTCTCCTCTCCTCTCCTCTTTTCTCCTCTATTCTATTCTATTCTTCTCCTCTTCTCTCCTCTTCTCTCCACTCCTCTTCTCTATTCTATTCTATTCTATTCTATTCTATTCTATTCTATTCTATTCTATTCTATTCTATTCTATTCTATTCTATTCTATTCTTCTCCTCTTCTCTTCTCTCCACTCCTCTTCTCTATTCTATTCTAGTCTATTCTATTCTATTCTATTCTATTCTTCTCCTCTTCTCTCCACTCCTCTTCTCTATTCTATTCTATTCTATTCTAGTGTAGTCTAGTCTAGTCTAGTCTAGTCTAGTCTTAATACTAATAAAAATTAACCAAAGTTAATAAGTTACGGTAAACAATCCTAATAATAAGATTAATCTTTCTCTTATTGTTTTTGAAGTTCTAACTCCTGTTTCTCTTATTTAGCCATCGATAGAACAGATCCCATACCTACAAATATTCAGTGTCTTCCTTTTCCTTAATTTCAAATGTTAGTTTATTCATTTTTGCACATTCTAAATTTTTTGTTATTATCTTTTCTTCTGTGGGGATCTGATCGCCCTTCCAATGCGAACACGATTCTGGCCACTGTTAACACATGTATTTAAGTATGCATTTCTTTTACTCTATTTGTCTGGTATAATGCCCAACAGAAATATTTCCGGTTTTAAATCTATATGTTTCTTTATCATTTTTTCTAGCCTGGTGTGTACTTTGGTCCAGTAGTGGGTTTTTTTTTTTTGCTTTTGGGCATGTCCATCACATTTGCTTGCACTTCCAACACTTAGCAGACATATTCTTAAACATTCTAGCTAATCTTGCTGAAGGGAAGTGCCATCTATAAAACATTTTGTATAAGTTTTCTTTATATGCAGTGGACAATGTCAATTTATAGTTTCTGTCCCGCAACTTTTGCCATTTGTCCAATTCTATAGAGCCGTGATGGCGAACCTATGGCACACGTGCCACAGGTGGCACGCATAGCCATATCAGTGGGCACGCCAGCTCAGCTCTGGCACGCATGTGCGTGCCGGCCACCTGATTTTCAGGCCTTTTGGGACCACCAGAAGTAGGGAAACATGCTGTCTTCTGCCTCTGGAGGGCCTGGGGGTAGATGGGGAAGGCTATTTTCACCCTCCCCAGATGCATAGAGAGGATCTGGAGCCAGGTGACAAAGAAAAACGGGCCAGGAGCAAGGGGGGGAGGGGAGGTTGGGCGCGCATGCGCAGGGCGGGGTGCATAAAATTATGGGTGTGGGCACGTGCATACGCGAACCTCCCCCGCCCCCCTCCTTCCTGGCATGCGATGGCAAAAAGGTTAGCCATCACTGCTATAGAGAATCCAAAATTTTTAGGTACTGTGCTATCATAGTTTCTTTTACTTGCTCCTCTTCCATTTTTGAAAATTATTTTTTTGGATTAGGTGACCATGCGGAAAGCTGCAACAAAAAACAATCATAAATCACTTTTTTCAGTGCCATTGTAACTTCAAACGGTCACTAAGTGACTACCTGTAACCAGACCAAATTCGATTTTTAAGGCTCCCCCTTTTTTGGATCGGCGAAAGGAATACTGGCTGCATTCCCACAATACATGAAGCATCTGTGGTTTGTTTAATTGTGGCTTACCGGATTGTGGGAACTCACCGGTCGGGTTGTTGCTGCTTCAGGGTCTTAAACCTATCAATAAGAAAACGGGTTAATTTAATAGCCCGATGAAACGTGCTGGGGGGAAGGGAGCCGAAGCTTTCTCACGTTTTGTCTTGATTCTGGCTTGTTTCTGTAGCCGCTGGAATATAAGCCGCTTCCGTTGCTGGCCGGAGAGGAGGTGGAATACATGCTGGCTCTGAAGCAGGAGCTGAGGGGGGCCATGAAGAATCTGCCGTATTTCATCAAACCTTCGGCCCCCAAAAAAGGTATCACGGCCGAGAAAACCGTGAAGTCCTTTGAAATAATTTCTGCCTCGTGGTTGGCTGAGCTTCTGTGATGTCATCGAATCGCGCATGGGATTTTTCGCTTCTTTTCTTTTTTTCCCCTTCTTTCTTTTTTTTCTTTTCTACCTGCTAGTTTTCCCATCATTCAAAATATCTGCAGCTCTTGTACACAAGGATCTGGTCTGCTGATAGTCAAGCTAAACTGGCGCTTAGAGAAGAGTCAGCGGAATTCAAGGGAAGGGAGCTAAACTTTGGACATTTGTGACTGCGCCGTGATTCCCAACTAATGACGGCTTTTACCCCGCCCGCCATCTCGGCCTGCTCGCCTCCTCCATCTTCTCACCCTCCGTTATTTAAAGAGGGCATCGCTAATTCCCAAATTTTTAATTTCTCCAGATATCGAGCGCTATTCCGACAAATATCAGATGGCGGGTCCGGCGGACAACGCCATGGAGTGGAACCCAGGTGAGGCTGGGAAAAAATGTTTTGATTTCTGGGGGATTCTTATACCAAAGGTCCTCGATTTACGACCACAATGGAGCCCAAAATTTACATTGCTAAGGGATTCATTAAGTGAGCTTTGCCCCGTTTTGAGACCTTTCTTGCCATAGTTGCTAAGGGAACCAGTGCAGTTGTTCAGTTAGTAACACGGTTGTTAAGTGAATCAGGCTTCCACCATTGACTTTGATTGTAAGGTCGCAAAAGGGCCTGGTGGCTCAGCAGACTGATAGTTGTGATTAACACCAGCTGCCTGCAATTACTGCAGGTTCGAATCTCAAGGCTCAAGGTTGACTCAGTTCCATCTTTCTAAGGTAGGTAAACTGAGGACAGATTGTGGCAATAAGCTGACTTTGATACAAAAGGATGAAGGATTGCTTAATGCATTGTAAGCCCCCCTGAGTCTGGAGAAGGATCTTAAAGGGGATCATGTGACTCTGGGACACTGCAACCGTCATAAATATGAGTCAGTAAGTTGCCAAGTGTCCGAATTTTGATTAAGTGACCATAGAACAACAGTCATACATGTGAAGTCTGTTTTTTCAGTGACGTAACCTCAAACGGTCACTAAACGAATGTTTGTAAGTCAAGGACTACTGTACTAAATAGTTTGATAGTGACAAAGGTACAGGAGCCAAAACTGGGGTTTTCTCCCCCTTAATCTTGGGGAAGGATTAAGAATCACCTTGTCTCGAAATCATTCTGGCTGGGGAATTCTGGGAGTTCACAAGTTTTAAAGTTGCCAAGATTGGGCATCCCTGCTCTAAGTTATGCCCAAGAGATGCAGAGTTTCTAATTTTATTTTATTTTTTTAAAATCCCACCAAAGCACATTGGAGCCCAAGTGGCTAAATTTTAATTGCTCAATTAAATCTTTGCTGATCTCTGCAGATTGGAAGCAGCTACCTCCAGAACTAAAAATTCGCGTGAAGAAGACTCGAAAACAAAGTAAGTAATTTTATTATCTGTGGAGGAAAAATATAATTTCCCCAAACTCCTGCAGCAGGAAAGCTGACCCCATTTCTTTCTGTAAGGAAAATCTCACTAATGCGAGCAAAGTTTGCCGGTTTGATTTCAGGCTGTTTTTGGTGGGTGGAGCTAATAATGATGGAAACATTCAATTCCCTGGAATTGAACAAGTAGGTTTGGTCCCCACAAAAAAGATGTTGAGACTTTGGAAAAAGTTCAGAGAAGAGCAACTAAGAGGATCAAAGGCCTGGAGACTTAAACCTATGAAGAACGTTTTGGGTTTGGCTAGTCTAGAGAAAAGAAGAATTAGGGGTGACATGATAGCATTACTCCAGTATTTGAGGGGCTGCCCCAAAGAAGAGGGGGTCAAATTATTCTCCCAAGTGCCGGAGGGCAGGACAAGAAGAAACAATGGTTGGAAATTGATCAAAGAGAGAATCAACCTGGAATTAAGGAGAAACTTCCTAACAATGAGGACAATTAACCAATGGAACAGCTTGCCACTAAAAGTTGTGGGTGCCTCCATCTCTGGAGGTTTTCAAGAAGAGACTGGACAGTCATTTGTTTGAAATGGTATAGGTTCTCCTGCTTGAGCAGAGGGAAGGACTAGGAGACCTCCGAGGTCCCTTCCAGCTTCTCCTCTTCTCTTCTCTTCTCTTCTCTTCTCTTCTCTTCTTTCTCTTCTCTCTTCTCTTCTCTTCTCTTCTCTTCTTCCATTCTATATATTATTCTATTCTATTCTATTCTATTCTATTCTATTCTATTCTATTTTATTTTCTCTTCTCTTTCTCTTCTCTTCTATTTTCTCTTCTCTTTCTCTTCTCTTCTATTTTCTCTTCTCTTCTCTTCTTCTCATTCTATATATTATTCCTATTCTATTCTATTCTCATTCTCATTCTCATTCCATTCTATTATATTCTATTCTATTCTATCTATTCTATTCTATTCTATTCTCT
The DNA here is from genome assembly GCF_029531705.1 of Pantherophis guttatus. The sequence goes on along the minus strand of NW_026843930.1, from coordinate 39,683 downwards.
CTTCTCTTTTCTCTTCTCTTCTCTCATTCTATATATATATTTATTCTATTCTATTCTATTCTATTCTATTCTATTCTATTCTATTCTATTCTATCTATTCTTCTCTTCTTTCTCTTCTCTTCTTCTTCTATTTTCTCTTCTCTTCTCTCTCATTCTATATATTATTCTCTATTCTATTCTATTTTTTCTTTTCTATTCTATTCTATTCTATTCTATTCTATTCTTATTCTATTCTATTCTATTTCTTTTCTCTCATTCTCTATATTCTATTCTATTCTATTCTATTCTATATTTTCTCTTCTCTTTCTCTTCTTCCATTCTATATATTATTCCATTCCATTCCATTCTATTCTATTCTACTCTCTTTTCTCTTCTCTTCTCTCATTCTGTATATTATTCTATTCTATTCTATTCTATTCTATTCTATTCTATTCTATTCTATTCTATTCTATTCTCGTTGCCATTGGACACACTGGGAAGATGCTATTTGATCAAATCTGAAAGCTGGATCAGAGAGCATCAGTCCATCCAATGTTCCTTTGTCCAAGAGCTTCAGACTAGAATGCCCATCACTTCGGTCAGTGTGTGAGGACAACGTTTGATGTCATCCAACAGATGTTGTCGGCTGCCAGCTGATGTTTAAGGACATTGAGAGGGATCTAGTGGACAACCATTTAAATAGGAGCCAGCCGTGTGCAGCAGCTGCCAAAAAGGCCAATGCAATTCCAGGCTGAGTAACAGAGGGATAGACTCAAGATCATGTGAAGTGTTAATTACCACTCTATAATGCCTTGGTTAGGGTTAGAGTTGGAATATTACATCCATCACACTTGGAATATTGCATCCAGTTTTGGTCGCCACGATATAAAAAAAAGATGTTGAGACTCTGGAAAGAGTGCAGAGAAGAGCCACAAAGAGGATTAGGGAGCTGGAGGTAGAAATATATGAAGAACAGTTGCAGGATGATTACAGATGAACAGAGTTGGAAAGGGGTCTTGTAGGTCATCTAGTCCAACCCCCAGCCCAAGCAGGAGACCCTACACCATTTCTGACAAATGGCAGTCCAATCTCTTCTTGAATGTCTCCAGTGATGAAGGAATTTGGCATGGCTAGGGGCCTGGTGGCTCAGCAGACTAAAAGCATTGTGATTAACACCAGCTGTCTGCAATTACTGTAAGTTCGAATCTCGCCAGGCTCAAGGTTGACTCAGCCTTCCATCCTTTTCTAAGGTAGGTAAAATGAGGGCCCAGTTTGTGGGGGCAATAAGCTGACTGTCAGGTTTCGATGTCGTCTCAAATAAAATAAATTGCATTTCCAAACAAATAGTCTTTGAAGAAATCTTTCATTTTATTAAGCACGACAACCTGTCCCCGATTGTGGCGTAGCCAATACTGACTTCCTGACCCCAAATCACTTCCCCCATATCTACTACTTCAGCTCCCAGGAATGTCCCCCCTCCCATCTCATCTCCTAGGGGATATTATCTTCAGGGAAAATAAGTAGGTGAGAAGTCAAGCGTCCTCTTGCCAGCTGCCCCCTCTTCTCCTCCTTATGTCAGCACTGGAACAAATGTAGGTTAAAGTGCTGACACTGACTTTGTATAAATATATACAAAAGTATGAAGACTATTGCTTAACGCATTGTAAGCCGCCCTGAGTCTCCGGAGAAGGGCGGCATATAAATCAAATTAAAAAAAAAAGAAGGACTGGGGGTGACATGATAACAGTCTTCCAGTATTTGAGGGGCTGCCCCAAAGAAGAGGGAAGGGTCCAATTATTCTCCAGAGCCCCTGAAGATGCAGGACAAGAAGCAACGGATGGAAACTAATCAAGGAGAGAAGCAACCTGGAATTAAGGAAAAACTTCCGGACGGAACAATTAACCAGTGGAACGGTTTCCTTCCTGCTCCATCGCTGGAGGTTTTCGAGGAGAGATTGAACAGCCCTTTATCCACAAAGTTATCAGGTGTCCTGCTTGAGCAAGGGCGTTGGGTTGGACTAGAAGGCCTCTGAAGTCCCTTCCAATTCTGTTATTCTGTATTTTGTGCCTTTTTTCAGGCCCGCAGGGTGCCCGCAACTGACCCATGACTTTTAAGAGTTTTGCTTTTCTATGAATCGGCTCCTTGATTGCAGCCTGGCCGAAAACAGTCGCAGGAGAGTGGCTGGCCAGAATAATCAGCATTTCTGGTTTCTTTCTGGCGCAGGGCAGGTGGTTCCAGTTCCCAAACAGAAACCCAAAGTGCCCGCAGACAAGGAGGAAGCCATTAAGAAGCTGGAGGTAAGGGAGACTCCTTTGAAGAAGGAACCGGGCTGGGACAGAATATGGTTTTTTCCTCCTTTATTTCCAAATTCTTCTCATTGGTAAAGGTAAAGGTTCCCCTGGCACATATGTCCTAGCCGTTCCCGACTCTAGGGGGCAGTGCTCATCTCCGTTTCAAAGCCGAAGAGCCAGCACTGTCCGAAGACGTCTCCGTGGTCATGTGGCTGGCATGACTCAACGCCAAAGGCGCACGGAACGCTGTTCCCTTCCCACCAAAGGTGGTCCCTATTTTTCTACTTGCATTTTTTACCTGCTTTCGAGGTTGGCAGAAGCTGGGACAAGTCATGGGAGCTCACCCCGTTGTGCGGCACACTAGGGATTCGAACCGCTGAACTGCCGACCCTTTCGATCAACAAGCTCAGCGTCTTAGCCACTGAGTCACTGCGTCCCTTTTTGAAATTCTTCTCATACACGTCCTCAATATACATCAGGTCCTTTAGTGACCTTCGAAGTTACAATGGGACGGAAAAAAGTGACTTATGAACGTTTTTCAGACTTACGACCCGAACAGCATCCCCATCGTCATGTGATTCGAAATTTGGCAGCTGACTCATACTTATGACGGTCGTGGTGTCACGTGATCCCCTTATGCGAAGCAAAGTCAGTGGGGAAGTCAGATTTACTTAACAACCATGCTACTAACTTAAGACCTGCGGTGGTTTCACTTAACAACTGTGGCAAGAGAGGTTGTAAAATGGGGCAAAATTCACTTAACGTCTGTCTCACTTAGCAACTGAAATAGTGGCCATCAATCAAGGATTGACTTGTATTTCCAAATTCTTTTCGTACATTTCTCAAGATGAAAATCCTCCCCGTTTCCAGGATTGCCCAGCATCTAACCACAATATCAAGAGATGGAGCAACGGCGTTTGCCTACATACAAACTTTGGTTTGTTTTACAACCATAATTGGAACTAGAATTTCCATTGCTAAGCAAGGCGTTTGTTAAAGAGAGCTGCGCCTGATTTTACAACCTTTTTGCCACGGTTGTTAAGCGAATCGCTGGTCATTAAGTGAGTATGGCTCCCCCCTTGGATTTGCTTGTAGGGAGCAGGCTGGGAAGGTCGCAAATGGCACAATCACACAATCCCAGGATTCTGCAAATGTCATCATCATGTGCGCCGGTTGCCAAATACCCAAAATTTTGATCAGGTTTGTTTAATTGTTTTCCTAGACGCTGGAGAAGAAAGAGGAAGAAGTGACATCGGAAGAGGAAGAGGAGAAGGAAGAGGGCGAAGAAGGCAAGGAGGAAGAGGAGGAAGAATATGATGAAGAAGAGTTTGAAGAGGTAAGAGAAACTACCGCAGAGGCAAAGGCCCCAAAATGGCTGCCTCTGAGTTTTAGTGGGAGCAGCGTTTCCCAATGTCCGCCATTTGGAGATGGGTAGACCTCAACTCCCAGAATTCCTCAGCCACCGTGGAGCTGAAGTCCGTCCATCTTGAAAAGGCCACGGTTGAGGAACGCTGAATTGGAGGAATAGGACAGAATAACAAGAATTGGAAGGGACCTTGTAGGTCATCTAGTCCAACCCCCCGCCCAAGCAGGAGACCCTATACCATTTCTGAATAGATGGCAGTCCAGTCTCTTCTGGAAAGCTTCCAGTGATGCAGCTCCCGCAACTTTATTTTATTTTATATTTTTATATTATTATTTATTTATCTATTTATTTATTTATTTATTTGATTTGATTTCTATACCGCCCTACTCCCGAAGGACTCAGGGCGGTGCACAGCCAAACAATAAAACACATACATACAAAATTTAAAAGTAGAATAAAATCAAATTAAATAATTTTGGCCCGACAAATTTAAAACCCCAAAACTATTTGTTTTGTTTTGTTTTCTTATTTATTTATTTCATTTTATTTTTTCGTTTTATTATTTTAGTTCATTATTTATTTATTTTGTTTTGTTTTCTTTTATTAGTTTAGTTTATTATTTATTTATTTATTTTGTTTTATTATTTTATTTTATTTTATTATTTTATTTTATTTATTTTGTTTTGTTTTATTAGTTTATTTTATTTTAGTTTAGTTTAGCTTACTTTATTTTAGTTTATTATTTATTTTATTTTATTTTATTTTATTAGTTTATTTTATTTTATTAGTTTATTTTACTTTAGTTTATTATTTTATTTTATTTTATTTTTATTTAATTTATTATTTTAGTTTATTATTTTATTTTATTTTATTATTTTATTTTATTATTTTATTATTTATTTTATTTTATTATTTTAATTTATTAGTTTATTTTACTTTATTTTAGTTTATTATTTTAGTTTATTTTACTTTACTTTATTTTTATTTATTTTATTATTTTAGTTTATTATTTTAGTTTATTTTGTTTTGTTTTATTTTGTTTTTGTTTTGTTTTATTTTAATTAATTTTTTCAATTAATTTTAGTATTTTTCATTATATTATTATATTTTTACTTTACTTTACTTTCTTTTTTTATTTTTAAACTTTAAATGCTGCCCATCCTGACCAATTTGCTGTTTGGAGTCTGCACCACATCTCCAACGCAGGCATCTCTGTGGCCTGGAACCGCATCCCAGCTTCTGACAAAAGTGGATTTAAAATTTAAATCTCCAATCCACCTGAATAAGTATTTTTAGCAGGCTCTGAAAGTGTCGGATTTCATCTGTTTTCCTTTTTTGTTGTTGTGTTTTTGCTGCTGCAGGAGACGGACTACATCATGTCCTATTTTGACAACGGAGAAGATTTTGGGGGTGACAGCGATGATAATATGGACGAAGCCATCTATTGAGGTCGTCAGTGGGCTGGCCGGTTGCAGAGGCCGCCTGGCGAAGTTTCTGGCGATCTCATCCTTGAGGGGTCTCGAAAGGGGTGTCCAGTCTCTAGATCAGGGGTCTCCAACCTTGGCAACTTTAAGACCTGTGGACTTCAACTCCCAGAATCCCTCAGCCAGCAAAGCAGGGGTCTCCAACCTTGGCAACTTTAAGACTTGTGGACTTCAACTCCCAGAATCCCTCAGCCAGCTGGCTGAGGGATTCTGGGAGTTGAAGTCCACAAGTCTTAAAGTTGCCAAGGTTGGAGACCCCTGCTCTAGATGGCATCTCTGCTCCATGTTGCCATTCGCCATTCAACCTCCCAATGATGGAGTCTTCCTCCGAAAAGGGTCTACGTGGAGCAGATTCTTGTGCTGCTCCGAAGTTCTCCAGGACTTTGCTTGGAAGTCTCCAAAAACATCCATAAACCACAATCTTTGGAGCTGAGGGAATGGGGTTGTGTTGGATGACGTGACTTGCATTGCAATACATGACTTATCCTTTGTGGCCTGCGTTGGATTACATGACCTATCCTCCTTGTCTTGTGTTGGATTACATGACCCATCTTCCTTGGCCTGTGTTGGATGACTTGACCTATTTTTCTAGGCCTGCGTTGGACGACATGACCTATCTTCCTTGGCCTGTGTTGGATGACATGACCTATCCTCCTTGGCCTGTTTTGGATGACTTGACCTATTTTTCTAGGCCTGCTTTGGATTACGTGACCTATCCTCCTTGGCCTGCATTGGATTCCATGACCCATCCTCCTTGGCCAGTCCCACCAGCAGGCTCTGATCCAGCAGGATTTGAGTTGCTTGTGGTCCAAAGCAGAAGAAGGGAGAAAGTTCCTCCTCAGGACTTTCTGAATTTTGAGGAACATCTCAAGAACTTTCATCCAGAGCTGGATCTGCTCTGTGGGTCAGTTTGGATTGTCTGGAGAGTGCTGGGAGAAAAGGACCCCACTGAAGAGGGGGATTCTGCAGAAAGGGCAGGGGGTGGATGCCCCCCTGTTTTTTTTTTAATTTTTGGTTCACAATAGAGGAAAGGAGAGAAAGGGCCCTCCACATAAATAAGCAAGAACATTTGAAGATGGGTGGACTTCAACTCCCAGAATTCCCCAGTCAGCATGATTCAAGGTTGGGTGGACTTCAACTCCCAGAGTTCACCTCTTCAAGCCACCACGGTTGAAAAAAAAAACGCTGGTTTAGCCCCAACTTGAGGAAAGAGGAACCCAATTTTGTAGACACGAGTTTGGAGTGATTTTTCAGGTTTTCATTGCTGTCGGAAAAATAGTACAATTTGTGCTGTAAACTCGAGATATTTTTCTGGATCCTGAAGCTCATCAGCTGCCAAATTGAGGCCTTTTTTTGGGGGGGAGGTGGGAGAGGTGGGGTGTTTGCTTTCATGAGTTCTCTTCTTTTAAATGCGCTTGCAAAATTTCAGATTGCAATTTAAACCTCTGTTTCATGTTTCTCCAACTTCCCCTTTCGGCAGAAATGAGTCTTTGGGCTTAACCTTGTGAATTCGGGGGGTGATGCCCGTGTCAATCTCCTTTGACTTAAAAGAAAGTCAGAAGTTGGATATTTATACAAAGGGGCCTCTGGGTGCCATGTTTGATCCGGAAATAAAATGATAGGAGGAGTTTGCCATCTCTTGTAGCTCAAAATTGCCCACCTGCCCAGGTGGAGGTTCCAGGTGGAAGGGAGTGAGTGTGTAGGACCCTGGTTGGGGGTCACGCCACCCCGATTTTTTCTGTCCAAGGTCTCCCTGGCCCTTTGCTTCCTGAAGGGGAAATAGAAGAGGAATAGAATAGAGCTGGAAGGGACCTTGGAGGTCTTCTAGTCCAGCCCTCTGATCAAGCTGCCGTTCAAATGATGAATAGGAATTTCTGGGCAGGTGTGAAATTTGGCTGGGCCAAAAGCTTGCAAAGTTTTGGGCCTAATATAGGTAGCCCTCGACTTACGACCACAATTGGGACTCTTTTAAGCCGTGTGGTCATTAAGTGAGGCACCATGTGACTGCAGCAGATCCTCTTTTTTTTTTTTGCCATGGTTGTTACCCAAATCACCCATGCTCATGAACAAGATACAGGCAGACTTAACGACTGTTTTGTTTAAGGGACCATTTGGAGTTGTGACAGCCCTGAAAAAAAAAAGCGAATTTTGTGAGCATTTTTTTTCACACGACCGTTGCGGTAACCCCAGGGTCACGTTGATCAAAATTCAGATGCTTGGAAAACTGGTTCATATTTATGACAGTTGTAGTGTCGCCGGATCATTAACAGACTGACAGAGTTGGAAGGGGTCTTGTAAGGTCATCTAGTCCAACCCCCTACCCAAGCAGGAGAGCCTACACCATTTCTGACAGGTGGCAGTCCAGGCTCTTCTTGAAAGCTTCCAATGTTGAAGCTCCCACAACTTCTGAAGGCAGCTTCTGTTCCATCGGTTGATTGTTCTCACTGTCAGAAAATTCCTCCTTATTTCCAGGTTGAATCTCTCCTTGATCAGTTTCCATCCATTATTCCTTGTCTGGCCTTCGGGTGCTTTGGAAAACACCTTGACCCCCTTCCTCCTCTCTATGGCAGCCCCTCAAGTATTGGAAGATGCTCTCCTGTCTGCCCTGGTCCTTCTGTTCCGTAGACTAGCCAGGCCCAGTTCTGCAACCGTTCATCGTATGTTTGAGCCTCCAGTTCCCTCATCATCCTGGTTGCTCTTCTCTGCACTCTTTCTAGGGTCTCCCCATCTTTTTTATAGTGTGGTGGCCAAAACTGGATGCAGGACTCTAGGTGTGGTTTTGTGACCTCCTGACCAGCAAAGTCAATGGGGAGGGAAGCCAGATTCGCTTAACAATCCTGCTACTAACTTCACAACCGCAGCAGTGATTCCCTTAACGACTGTGGCAAGAAAGGTCGTAAAATGGGGCAAAGCTCACTTAACAACTGTCTTGCTTAGCGACGGACATTGGGGGCTCAATTGTGGTTGTAAGTCGAGAACGACCTTTATCATAGGGCTGCGACGTCCGACTTCCTGCCGTCTTCCCCATTGCTTGTCGGAAGCCGGCAGGGAAAGGTTGCAAATGGTGATCTGCAGGACACCCGAAATGTCATTGGTGTAAGCGTTTTGCCGAGTGTCCAAATCGCAGTGAGGGGACCATGGGAACGCCGCAACTATCACAAGGGCGAGGGTCAGCTGTACGTCACTTTTTCAGCACCGTCATAACTCTGAACTGCTGTTAAACGAATGGTCATAAGCTGAGGACGCTGTTTCTACAGCTGGTTCTCTGCCCAGTAAATTAATCTCTTTTTGATTTGGCTTTTGGGACCTGACCTGCTGACCTTAATCTCCACTTTCCAACGCCAGCCTTGTAAGGAAGGCCTGTGGGAAGCCGCTGCTCACTCCTACGGGGACAGGACAGGTTGTGGCTGAGGGTGCTGAGTCAGTCGGGACTTCTGGTCTCGGGAACCTAATTCAAAAAAGGAAGCATCTCGCCCAAAACAGGAACTTGGGAAGGGTGAACGGGTAGTGGTACTGCTTGCACGCATACACACAAAAAAACCCCCAGTTTCCAGAGAATTTTGGCTGTTGTTTTTTACAATTGAGACAACACATTTAAAAAAGAATTTAAAAGGAAATCCTCCCTAAAAGGGAATCTCTCCCAGAGATTCGTAGGATTCCCGACCATCGTACCTTTCGTCGCGCCCTAAAAAGATTATTATTTCAAGAAGCAGGGCTGGCCTAAATAATAACATTTTACTATTTTAATGGGTTGTTTTATTAGAGTTTTTTGGCCAATTTATTTAATTGTTTTAAATTGTTTTTAATTTTTATATTGTCATGGTTTTATTTTTGGCTGTACACCACCCTGACTCCTTCGGGAGAAGGGCAGTATAGAAATTCAATTAATTAATTAATTAATTAAATAAATAAATAAATAAATAAATAAATAAATAAATAAACAAACAAATAAATAAATAAATAAATAAATAAATAGTTGGTGGAAATTATTGTGTCTGGACCGACCACTTAAACGGGTTATAAATCAACTCTTCTCTTGGGTTTTTAATACAATAAAATTAACCAGTTATAGTTTTCGACTTACGGCCATTTTGTTTAGCAGCCGTTCAAATTTAGGACAGCACTGTGACTTACAATTGTCTTTGCTCTTACAACCATCACAGTGTTCCCACAGTCATGTGATCAAAATTTGGGAGCTGACAAGTATTTACGACAGTTGTCTGGGGGTCACAATACAGATAATTCTTGCCGTATATATCAAAGGCCTGGAGACCAAACCATGTGACGAATGGCTGCAGATTTTGGGTTTGGCTAAGTCTTTAAAAAAGAAGAATTAGGGGTGACATGATAGCAGCCTTCCAAGATTTGAGGGGCTGCCACAAAGAAGAGGGGGTCAAATTATTCTCCAAAGCACCTTCAAGGCAGGAGAAGAATTGTACTGTTTCCTAGTATGATTTGATTGCTTATTAGTATCCTATGACTATGACTAAGTCTTGTATCTTACGATTCTTGATGAATATATTTTATGTTTTCTTTATGTACACCGAGAGCGTATGCACAAATTCCTTGTGTGTCCGATCACACTTGGCCAATAAAGAATTCTATCTAGTCTAGACAGAAACAATGGATGGAAACTAACCAAAGAGAGAAGCAACCTGGAATTAAGGAGAAATTTCCTCACAGTGAGAACAATTAACCAGTGGAACAGCTTGCCACCAGAAGTTGTGGATGCTCCATCACTGGAAGTTTTCAAGAAGAGACTGGACAGTCACTTATCTGAAATGGACTAGGATCTCCTGCTTGAGCATACACATACATACACCGTATTTTCTGGAGTATAAGATGCACTTTTCCCCTCCCTAAAAGAGGGTGGAAATGTTGATGCGTCTTATACACCGAATACAGCCATTTTCGGCCTCCCGAAGCTCCACCCCGCGCGTCCTATTTTTGCAAAAAATGGGCCCGTTTTTCACAAAAACTGGATGCACAGAGTGTTTGGGAGGCCTGTAGAGTGCTCCTGGGACCTGGGGAGGGCAAAACTTCTTTTTTCTTACTTACCTCTTCAAAATCTTGGTGCGTCTTATACATCGGTGCATCTTATAGTCTGAAAAATACGGTAATAATACATAAATACGTACAGGTAAGTCAACTCACAACCAACATTGAGCACATCCGTTGCCAAGCAGGGCAGTTGTTAAATTACTTTTGTCCCATTTTATAACCTTTCTTGCCCCCGGTTGGTAAGTAAGTCACTGCAGTTGATAAGTTAGTTAACCTGGTTGTTAGGGGAATCTGGCTTCCCCATTGACTTGACTTGTTAGCAGGTCGCAAAAGGGAATCACGGGACGCTGCCACCGTCATAAAGGCGAGTCACTTGAGACTCAGATTTTTATAGTAGTTGGAACGTGGTATGATTGGATCCAGAAATGATGGGAGAGAGAGAGAGAGGATAATGTTGGATTATAATTATGGATGATAGTATAATTATGGTAATAAGTATTGGAAATGTAAATTTGTATATAAGAATATGTAAATAGTTTCTATTTTTACTTTCTGATTATTGGTGTATATATACATGGATATTTTGGTGATGTTACACCGTGATAGAAAAACTATTATACATTTTCTTTTTGTTTTTTTGAACGATAATAAAAATTTATTTAAAAAAAAAAAGGTGAGTCACTTGCTGAGCGTCCCAATTTTGATCGCACGGCCAAAGGGATACTGCAATGGTCGTAAGTGTGAAAAAGGATCCTAAATCACTTTTTTCAGTGCTGTTGTAACTTCACACGTTCACTAAATGAATCCAGCATTACCTGTATGTCATATGCTTACGGTTGTAACCTGAGGACTGCCTGTGTGCCCTTCATAGTAAAAGCCATCCATTATCTGATCGAATGTGCTTGAACAAGTCATTTTATGACCCCTGGAATATTCTTCCTGAGTAAATTATTCTCTAATTACTACTAGTCTTTATCGTTATTATTATCTCAAGTGCTAACTATTTATGGCCGACCACCAGAGTTTTAAGCGTTGGCAAGGACTTTCGCCCGCTTCTGTCTCTCTCCTCCTGGCTTTCTCTTTTGCAAGTGTTGCTGATGTTGTGGTTTTTTTGTCGCAATTGGATAAGAAGGCCTCGTGTGCAGGTGTTATCTTGTTGTTATCATCTCAGGCTTTCTGGTATTTATTAAATGGAACGGAGGAGGAGGAGAAGGAGATCTAATCAAAATTACTCGGAACATAATTCTCTGCTGACTGACTCCCAGTTTTTATCAGTTAAAGTTTTGTTGATACGTTACATAACCTCCTGTGCTTCATGCCAAGCCTTTAATTTAAAAAAAAACCACAATGGTGTGCACAGTCACATCGAAACCTACGGCTGGAAGGGACCTCAAGAGGTCTTCTAGTCCAACCCCTGCTCAAGGCAGGAGCCTTATACCATACCAGTCAAACGGTCTAGTTCAGTGACGGTGAACCTTTTCGGCGCCGAGTGCCCAAACTGAAACGTGTGCGCTGGAGCACCGGAAAGTCAAAGACCACCAGCTGGCTGGCACACACGTGCCTGTTTTTTTGACCATTTTTTGACTGTTTTCAGGCCGGTTTTGTTTCTGGGCTGTTTTCAGGCCAGTTTTTGGGCCATTTTCAGGCTGGTTTGGGGGCATTTTCTGGGCTGTTTTAGGCCATTTTCAGGCTGGTTTTTGGGTTGTTTTCAGGCTGGTTTTTGGCCGTTTTCTGGGCTGTTTTCAGGCTGTTTTTCAGGCAATTTTCAGGCCAGTTTTGGGGCATTTTCTGGGCTGTTTTCAGGCCGGTTTTCGGGCCCTTTTCAGGCCGGTTTTCAGGCCCTTTTCAGGCTGTTTTGGGGCATTTTCTGGGCTGTTTTCAGGCCATTTTCAGGCTGGTTTTTGGGTCGTTTTCAGGCCGTTTTTTGGGAGTTTTCTGGGCTGTTTTCAGGCCGGTTTTCAGGCCGGTTCTTGGGTGTTTTCTGGGCTGTTTTCAGGCCATTTTCTGGCTGTTTTCTGGGGCATTTTCAGGCAGTTTTTCGGCTGTTTTCCAGCCGTTTTTCAGGCCGTTTTCCAGCGCTCTGCCACCTGCAAAGACCAGCTGGCTGGCACCCCAGAAACCAGAAAAGCAGCTGGTGACAGCACACGTGGCCACAGTGAGGGCTCTGCGTGCCACCTCTGGCATACGTGCCATAGGTTTGCCATCATGTCTTTAGTTTAATGACAAGAAGGACAAGGGGTGACAGTCTTCCAGTATTTGAGAGGCAGCCACAAAGAAAGGGAAGATCAATTTATATGTCAGACTGCGGTACTGTCTCAAAATTAAATGAATTTCCAAACTGCCAATCTTTAAGGAAATCTTTCTTTAATTGAGCTCAGCCACCGGATTATGACTCTGTGCGGACAAGACTGACCTTTTGCCTCCCAATCCCTCCCTTTCCGACCCCCAAGACTCTGCTTCTCATTGGCTGTCTTCCAAGTCATTCTCCAGACTTCTTTTCCCCGTCATTTCTCAGGAATGTGCCCCCTCCCCTGATCTCCACGACAACCGGGCTTCAAAGGGATTTTGCAGGCAAAAGTTTCAGAGTTTATCTTTCGCTGTCCTCTGCTCTCTCTCTATGCCAGCGTTGCAACGCTGACATCATACTCCAAAGCACCAGAAGACAAACAAGGGATGGAAACTAATCAAGGAGACAAGCAACTTAGAACTAAGGAGGAATTTCCTAACTGTGAGAAGAATTAATCAGTGGAACAGCTTGCCACCAGAAGCTGTGGGTGCTCCATCATTGGAGGTTTTTACGAAGAGATTGGACATCCGTTTGGAATGGTATAAGGCCTCCTGCTTGAGCAGAGGTTAGAACAGAACAGAACAACAAAGTTGGAAGCGACTTTTGAGGTCTTCTAGTCCAACCCCCTGCTTGGGCAGGAAACCCTATATACTATTTCACACAAATAGTTGTCCAATCTCTTCTTAAAAGACTCCAGTGATCGAGTACCCACAACTTCAGGAGGGAAGCTGTGCCACTGGATAATTGTTCTCACTGGTGGGAAATGGTCACAAGTCACTTTTTCCAGTGCCGTCATAACTTCGAATAGTCACCTAAGGCAGAGATCCCCAAACTTGGCAGCTTTAAAACTTGTGGACTTCAACTCCCAGAATTCTCCAACCAGCAAAGCTGGAGAATTCTGGGAGTTGAAGTCCACAAGTCTTAAAGCTGCCAAGTTTGAAGACCTCTGACCAAAGGAATGGTTGTAATTTGAGGACTTGTATTTCCTTCTACGTTTGGAGTTGGCGCTGCTTAAAACCTTTAATGAGAGACCTAAAATGGCCTTTGCGCTTTTTATAAAGCAATAATGTGGGGAAAACAGAGACGGCCGCCTGGTGGCAAGATAAATTTAATAATAAATAGGCTCTGTGCAAAATGTGAGGTGGGATAGCCCTTATTCCTCATCCAATGTTGCCCTTCAGTCATAAACCACCTGCAAACCACAATGCTTGATTCACACATGAAAGGAAGTGTCTTGGCCAGGCTGCAAAACCTGAAGATGACACTAGATGGCAGCATTTTCTTCAGGGTTTTTCAGCCGGATGTGATATTACTATGATTGGTAATCTAATGTTTGTTTGTTTTTTCAAACTTCGCAACCATAAAGATTCCCCAGTCAGCAGGCTTCCAACCAAAACATTGTTTTAAAGTTTTCACAGTTTTAGGCACAAATTGACTTCCGTGGACCTCACTTCATGCTTAAGTGGTCCATAGAGTGCATAAGCACACTAATGTGCCTATAGTCCTTATCATTGCATTTTTATATTATTCCTGTTTTTGTTTCTGTTTGACAAATCATAATAAATAAATAAATGAATGAATGAATGAATAAATATCAAATCAAATCAAATCAAGTTTTATTTTATCAAACTGTAAGGAAAGAGAACGAGTGGGAATCCTATGCAAAGCACAAATTTAACTGTTGAAGTCCACCTATCCTTAAAACATGTTGGCTATGAAATTCTGGGAGTTGAAGTCCGCATATTTTAAAGTCAAATTAAGTCAGATTAATAGATTGGAAAGGACCTCAGAGGTCATCTATTCTAGTCCAAACCCCCCCCACCCACCCACCCAAGCAGGAGACCCTACATCGTTTCTGACAGAGGACAGTCCAGTCTCTTCCAACAATCGTTGCACTTTTTTCTTCCTTTAACATAAAGTCAACAATTTCAGCCTTTCCCCTTCAGACCAGCCTTTCTCAATCTTGGATGTTTAAATATAGATGAATTTCAACTCCTAGAATTCCCCAGCCAGCATGAATTCTTCAGACAAGAGTCGAAAGGGACCTTGTAGGTCATCTAGTCCAACCCCCCACCCAAGCAGGAGACCCTGCACCATTTCTGACAGGTGGCAGTCCAGTCTCTTCTTGAAAGCCTCCAGGGATGAGGCTCCCACAACTTCTGAAGGCAACTTCTGTGCCATCGGTTGATTGTTCTCACTGTCAGAAAATTCCTCCTTATTTCTAGGTTGAATCTCTCCTTGTTCAGTTTCCATCCATTATTCCTTGTCTGGCCTTCAGGTGCTTTGGAGAATAGCTTGGCCCCCTTCCTCCTCTCTGGGGCAGCCCCTCAAATACTGGAAGAGGCTCTCCTGTCTCCCCTGGTCCTTCCCTTCACTAGAATAGCTATGCCTGGGATGCTGGCTGGGGAATTCTGGGAGATGAGGCCATTCTCTTAAAGTTTCCAGCTACATGGAGGGACGTAAGCAATTGGGGTAACACAAGGTTCCATCATAGGCTCACTATTCTTCAATATCTTCATAAATGACTTAGATGAGGGAATAGAAGGGGAACTCATCTAATTTGCAGATGACTAAAGCTGGCCAACACCCCAGAAGACAAGCTCAGGATCCAAAAAGATCTTGACAGACTTGAACAATGGGCCCTATCCAACAAAATGGAATTTAATGTGGAGAAAAGGAAGGTTTCCCACCTATGCAGGAAAAACCAAAGGTACAAATACAAATTAGGAGCCTGAGTGGCGTAGGAGGCTAATGCCTCCTACTAAGGCAGCATTTAACATCCAGCTCAATTCTCACCAGGCTCAAGGTCGACTCAGCCTTCCATCCTTTCTAAGGTGGGTAAAATGAGGACCCGGTTTGTGGGGGCAATAAGCTGACTTTGTATAAAATATACAAAAGTATGAAGGCTATTGCTTAACGCATTGTAAGCCGCCCTGAGTCTCCGGAGAAGGGCAGTGTGTGTATATGCAGGCAAGAAAGCTAAGAATAGAATAGAATAGAATAGAATAGAATAGAATAGAATAGAATAGAATTCTTTATTGGCCAAGTGTGATTGGACACACAAGGAATTTGTCTTTGGTGCATACCCTCTCAGTGTACATAAAAAGAAAAGATATGTTCGTCAAGAATTATAAAGTACAACACTTAATGATAGTCATAGAGGACAAATGATACCAGCAACAAAGTTATGTCATACAGTCATAAGTGGAAGGAGATGGGTAGTGGGAACAATGAGAAGATTAATAGTAATAGTAGTGCAGACTTAGTAACTAGTTTGATAGTGTTGAGGGAATTATTTGTTTAGCAAAGTGATGGCATTTGGGAAAAAAACTGTCCTTGTGTCTAGTTGTTCTGGTGTGCAGTGCTCTATAGCGTTGTTTTGAGGGTAGGAGTTGAAACAATTTATGTCCAGGATGTGAGGGGTCTGTAGATATTTTCCCAGCCCTCTTTTTGACTCGTGCAGTATACAGGTCCTCAATGGAAGGCAGGTTGGTAGCCATTGTTTTTTCTGCACTTCTAATGATCCTCTGAAGTCTCTGTCTGTCTTGTTGGGTTGCAGAATCAAACCAGACAGTTATGGAGGTGCAGATGACAGACTCAACAATTCCTCTGTAGAACTGAATCAGCAGCTGCTTGGGCCGTTTGAGCTTCCTGATACAATCCTTGGTTGCATAAACAGAGGCATGGAATCAAGATCACATGAAGTATTAGCACCACTTTATAAAGCCTTAGTAAGGCCACACCTGGAATACTGCATCCAATTTTGGTCACCAAATTACAAAAAAAACCAAAAAAAAACGTTGAGACAAAGTGCAAAGAAGAGCAACTAAGGCGATTAAAAGCCTGGAGACTAAAACATAGAGAACGGTTGCAGGATTTGGGTCTGGCCAGTCTAGAGAAGAGGACTAAGGGGGACCTGATAACAGTCTTCCAGTATTTGAAGGGCTACCACAAAGAAGAGGGGGCCAAATTATTCTCCAAAGCACCAGAAGGCAGGACAAGAAGCAGTGGAAACTAATCAAAGGACAGAATCAACCTGGAATCCAGAAGAACAATTAACAATGAGAACAATTAACCAGTGGAACGGCTTGCCACCAGAAGTTGTGGGTGCTCCATCACTGGAGGTTTTTAAGAAGAGACTGGACATCCATTTTTAACCAGGAAGGTATCAGGTTTTCTGCTTGAGCAGGGGGCTGGACTAGAAGTCCTCCATGCATCCCTTCCAGCTCTATTCTGATTGATTGATTGAAAGAGACTGGAAGGAAAAGCTGTTGATTAAACAGAGCAAAATGGCTGGCTGGCGGTTGTGAAAGGCTGCTTGCCATAAATCTTGCTTTTCCTGTGCAACTGGAGGAGAGGAGGGGGGACCGAGGGTGTGCTGGTGGGCTTGGTCTCTGCTTGATTCCCGGCTTTTGGGGAAGGGGCCGCTGGGTTGTGGACCTGCCCCACGTCTGCTTCTCGGCCCTGGGAGGATTCTCAGCCTGTGCTCTCCAAGGACTACGTGCAGGAGGGCTGTTTCTCCCAGTCCCATGACACTCTGGCTCCGATAATACCGCTGGGAGGCTGGGCACCACCCCTGCTATCTTCCAGTCTGGCCAGAATCCAAAACTCTACAAATGGGTTGATTGCAACACAGCAGCCGAGCGGATTCTGCTGGATCCTTCCTGCCTCTTCCTGTTTATCTCCTGGGGCTGAAGCCAGCGCTTCTCCACCTTAGCAAGTGGAAGATGGGCGGACTTCAACTCCCAGAATTCCCCAGCTATCCATTGTTTCCCCAATCTTAATCATGCTTTATGCTATGAGGACTTCAACTCCCAGAATTCCCTAGACAGCGTTCCTCAACATTGCCAACTTGAAGATGGGCTGACTTCAACTCCCAGAATTCTTCAGCTAACATGATTTAAGAGGCCAGGACTTCAACTCCCAGAATTCCCCAGCTAGCCATTGTATTCCCAATCTTCGTCGCTACCAACCTGCCTTCCATTGAGGACTTGTGTACTGCATGAGTCAAAAAGAGGGCTGTGAAAATATTTACAGACCCCTCACATCCTGGATATAAATTGTTTCAACTCCTACCCTCAAAACGACCCTATAAGGCACTGCACACCAGAACAACTAGACACAAGGACAGTTTTTCCCCAAACGCCCGAACTCACTGTCAAACTATTTACTAAGATTGTGTTACTATTATTCTTCTCATCCTTCCTATTACCTATCTCCTTCTACTTAGGGCTATAACCTTGTTGTTTGTATCTTCCAATTTATATTGCTTTTATTTGTTTCCTAGTACCATTTGATAGCTTATTAGTAACCTTGACTATCACTAAGTGTTGTATCTTTTTATTCTTGATGAATGTATTTTATTCTTCTTATGTGCACTGAGAGCATATGCACCAAAGACAAATTCCTTGTGCGTCCAATCACACTTGGCCAATAAAGAATTCTATTCTATTCTATTCTATTCTATTCTATTCTATTCTATTCTATTCTATTCTATTCTATTCTATTCTATTCTCTTTCATTTCCTATTCCTTTCTCTTCTCTTCTCTTCTCTTCTCTCCTCTCCTCTCCTCTCCTCTCCTCTCCTCTCCTCTCCTCTCCTCTCCTCTCCTCTTCCATTTCCCACTCCATTCCATTCCATTCCATTCTATTTGGACTTCAACTCTTCAGAATTTTCCAGCCAGCCACAGTTCCCCAACCTTATAAGTATAAGGGGGGACAGAGATCGACCTCGAGGCGCCTTGAATCGGATTTTAATACTGTTTTATCTGTTGGCTGTTCACCGCCCTGAGTCCTTCGGGAGAAGGGCGATATATAAATATAAACAATAAATAAATAAATAAATAAATAAATAAATAAATAAATAAATAAATAAATAGAAGATGGATAGACTTCAACTCCCAGAATTCCCCTACCTGATGGGAGATGGAAATTCCACCCATCTTCAAGTTCCCACGATTGAGAAATACTTGTTTAGGGCTACGTGTGAAGTCAGACAATGTTTGTGTTAGCATGTGTTATTAGTTTTACCCATACCGTTAAGCCATGATTATTTGAATCACCAAACCACAATTGGTTTATTTACCTGTGCACTAAGCCATAAGCCATTAACTTGCTCACCTCATGTGACGCCAAAACCAAATAAAACAATTGTGGTTTAATGCAGTGACCGCACACACGTGCCGATGTGGGTGTGAGTGTGTAAGAAAGAGGACTAGGCCGAGGTCATACGTTATGTGTTGGCATCTGTGAACTCAGGCATTGGAGTGGTGCCTTGGCCTAGACGGGTAGTTCTCGCCTCACAATCCGGAGGCTGTGAGTTCGATCCTAGGTAGAGGCAGATATTTCTCTCTCTGGGCACACTGAGAATATATCTGCTGAACAAAACTCCTCATTGGCGACAGGAAGAGCATCTGGCCAGTAAAACACTCAGCTAGCTCCATTCAGTTGTCCAGACTCCACCCCGCAAAGGATTATGGGGTCGTTAAATGATGATGATGTGTGAACCCAGCCATAAGACAGGTTCTCAACAAACTTGAAGCATGAATTCTGGGAACTGAAGTGCATGCGTGCTAGCTGGGAATTCTGGGAGTTGAAATCCACCCACCTTCAAATTGCCATGGTTGAGAAATGCTGTTCTTGATACCAACCTGCTTTTTCAGGAAATGTGGGGTTGGTTTTTTTTTTCCCCAAAGAGTTCTCCAAGAAAACCAGAATTGAAAAACTGTGTAAATTGTGGGAGCTTCATCCCTGGAGGCTTTCAAGAAGAGACTGGACTGCCATCTGTCAGAAATGGTGTAGGGTCTCCTGCTTGGGGGGGGGTCGGACTAGATGACCTCCAAGGTCCCTTCCAACTCTGTTATTCTGTTCTGTGTGAAGTCAGTAAATACTGCTAGCTTTTCTTTGAGCCTCCTTTGAGATACAGACTGAAAATCTCTCACCCACCACGAGATGGCAGCAGAGAGTTAGAGTCTAGGGGTCCTCCAGATTTCTGTTAAATAGCTGTAGGTTGTCCCCTGCAGGGACAGTGGTCCTCGACTTACGACCACAATTAAGCTCGAAACTTCCGTTGCCCAGCAAGACAATTGTTAAGTGAGTGTTGCCCCATTTTACGACCTTTCTTGCCCCCGTTGTTAAGTGAATCACTGTAGTCATTGAGTTAACAACACCCTTGTTAAGCGAATCTGGCCTCCCTGTTGTCAGAAGGTTGCAAAAGGGGATCACGTGACCCTGGGACATTGCAACCGTCGTAAGTACATGCCAGTTGCCAAGCATCTGAAGCATCTGCAGGGGTGAAATCCAGCAGGTTCTAACAGGTTCTGGAGAATCGGTAGCAGAAATTTTGAGTAGTTCAGAAAACTGGCAAATATCACCTCTGGCTGGCCCCAGAGTGGGATGGAATGGGGATTTTGCAATCTCCTTCCCCCAGGAGTGGGGAGGGAATGGAGATTTTGCAGTATCCTTCCCCTGGAGTGGGATGGGAATGGAGATTTTGCAGTATCCTTCCCCTGGAGTGGGGAGGGAATGGGGATTTTGCAGTATTGTTCCCCAGGAGTGGGATGGGAATGGAGATTTTGCAGTATCCTTCCCCCAGGAGTGGGGAGAGAATGGATATTTTGCAGTATTGTTCCCCTGGAATGGGGTGGGAATGGAGATTTTGCAGTATCCTTCCCCTGGAGTGGGGAGGGAATGGGGATTTTGCAGTATTGTTCCCCTGGAGTGGGGTGGGAATGGAGATTTTGCAGTATCCTTCCCCCAGGAGTGGGGAGAGAATGGATATTTTGCAGTATCCTTCCCCTGGAGTGGGGTGGGAATGGATATTTTGCAGTATCCTTCCCCTGCCATGCCCACCAAGCTCTGCACACCAAGCCACGCCCAATCTCCCAATTGCAGTTTTTCATTTTTGGGGGGGGTTTGATTTTTTTTGCAAAAAAAAAAAAATAATTTGCAAAAAGTTAGCACAGGGGTGTTTGACCTAAAGCTGAAATTTTGGGGGGAAAAAATAATTTCTTCTTTGGATGTGGGGCAAGGCGAGAGCTATTTTGTTTTCGTCTGCTGAATTCTTCGGATTTGAAATGAGCCTGCGAGAGGATGTGCCTGGCTCTGGGGTGGCCGAGAAGGTCCCTGGCCTGGAGGAAGGTGAGGACAGGTGTCATAAATCACAGGTTGAGGCGCGTCCTGCCTTTGGTCACGTAGCAAAGGAGCCACGTTTTTCTCAGCAGCTGCTGGGCAGATCGGAAGGGCGACCCTGAGCCTCTCTGGGCCAAAGCGGAATTCCTTTCTAAATGTTTGGATATGTCCTTTTTAATTACTCGTCTCCATTTTATTTTATTCAAAAGTGCAACATACAAAATCCAGAAGAAGAATATACACATACATACATACATACATACATACATAAACACACACATATACAAACACACACACACACAAAAATATAATTTTTATTAGAGATTGTTAAAAAAGAAAGATAAAAACCAGCGCCAAGAGAAAAAGAAAAGCAGAGAAAAGCAGCGAGAAAGCTATAAGTGCAAAAAACATACATACATAAAAACATACATACATACACACATATACACACACACATATAATTTTTATTAGAGATTGTTAAAAAAGAAAGATAAAAACCAGCGCCAAGAGGAAAAAGAAAAGCAGAGAAAAGCAGCGAGAAAGGGCAAGAAACAAGAAAAATTAGAGAAAATGCAAAGAAGTACAGGAAGTCCTCAACTTACGACCATGATTGAGTCCAAAATTTCTGTTGCTAAGCGAGACAATAGTTAAGTATGTTTTGCCCCATTTTATGACCTTTCTTACCACAGTTGTTAAGTGAATCACTGCAGTTGACTAGGTGGCTCAGTGGCTAAGATGCTGAGCTTGTTGATCAGAAAGTTCAGCGGTTCAAATCCCTAGTACCGGTCTCCTCCTGCGTGAGCAGGGGGTTGGACTAGATGACCTCCAAGGTCCCTTCCAACTCTGTTACTGTTAAAAGAAAAGTTAGTCACACAGTTGTGACTAACTCAGTGGGGGAAATCAGATTCGCTGTCAAAATTATCTTAAAATGCCCCGTTTTGGGATGACTTGCTTAACCACCACATTGCTCAGTGAACAGAATTCTGGTCCCAATTGTGGTTTAATTCTGTAATCTGAACAAAATGCTTGAGATAGGTATACAGGTAAGTCCTTGACTTACGACCACAATTCAGCCCAGGATTTATGTTGCTAACTGAGAAATTTGTTAAGTGACTTTTGCCCCATTTTATGACCTCTCTTACCACAGTTGTTAAGTGGACCACTGCAGTTGTTAAATTAGTCACACAGTTGTTAAATGAATCTGACTTTGCTCGTCAGAAGGTCACAAAAGGGAGGTCATATGACCCTGGAAGACTGCAACCGTCATAAATACATGCCAGTTGCCAAGCGTTTTTGATCACCGGTCATAAGTCCCTTTTTCCAGTGCCACTGTAACTTCAAATGGTCACTAAATGAACTGTTGTAAATTGAGGATTATCTGTAGCATCTGATCTTTATAGGGGCTGCCCCAGAGAGGAGGAAGAGGGTCAAGCTATTTTCCAAAACAACTGAAGGCCAGACAAGGAAGAATGGATGGAAACTGATCAGGGAGAGATTCAACCTGGAAATAAGGAGGAATTTTCTGACAGTGAGAACACTCAACCAATGGAACAGAAGTTGCCTTTGGAAGTTGTGGGAGCTTCATCACTGGAGGCTTTCAAGAAGAGACTGGACTGCCATCTGTCAGAAATGGTGCAGGGTCTCCTGCTTGGGTGAGGGGCTGGACTAGATGACCTCCAAGGTCCCTTCCAACTCTGTTATTCTGTTATATCAATTGTAAGTGCCATGATCAATTTACTGCTTGCTCTAGGGTTGCAACGTACCTCCCTTCTTTTTACAATCTGGCCTGTCTAATCCTCCAAAGTCTGAATCATGAGTTTCTATTTTATTTCTCTTTCATGCAAGAGGTCCATAAAGAGTTTGCAATCTGCAATAAAGGCAGATAGGACATTTTCTATGGCCAAAGAGAACAATTGGGCCTTCTCAGCCAGTTACATCATCATTACCAATCATTCCACCGTTACGGACGGTGCCAAATCTTTCCATCTCGGGGCACACAATAAAGTCACCGCAATTATGTGTAAAAACAGGTCACGGTGATGTTCCAGATTAGATTAGATTAGATTAGATTAGATTAGATTAGATTAGATTAGATTAGATTAGCAGAGTTGGAAGGGACCTTGTAGGTAATCTAGTCCAACCCCCAGCCCAAGCAGGAGACCCTACACCACTTCTGACAGATGGCAGTCCAGGCTCTTCTTGGAAGCCTCCAGGGATGAAGCTCACAGAACTTCTGTTCCATGGGTGGATTGTTCTCACTGTCAGGAAATTCCTCCTTATTTCTAAATTTAATCTCTCGTTGATCAGTTTCCATCCATTGTTCCTTGTCTGGCCTTCGGGTGCCTTGGAGAATAGCTTGACCCCCTTCCTCCTCTCTGTGGCAGCCCCTCAAATACTGGAAGATGCTCTCCTGTCTCCCCTGGTCCTTCTCTTCCCTAGACTAGCCGGGCCCAGTTCCTGCAACCGTTCATCGTATGTTTGAGCCTCCAGTCCCCTCATCATCCTGGTTGCTCTTCTCTGCACTCTTTCTAGAGTCTCAACCTCTTTTTTATAGTGCGGTGACCAAAACTGGATGCAGGACTCTAGGTGTGGCCTTACTAAGGCTTTAGAGAGTGGTAGTAGTACCTCCCTGGATCTTGATTGAATCCCTCTGTTAATGCAGTTTAGGATTGCACTGGCTTTTATGGCTGCTGCTTCACAATTTTTTTTAAAATTTAATTTATATGCCGCCCTTCTCCGAAGACTCAGGGCGGCTTACAATGTGCTCAGCAACAGCCTTCATACTTTTGTATATTTATACAAAGTCAGCTTATTGCCCCCACAAACTGGGTCCTCATTTCACCTACCTTAGAAAGGATGGAAGGCTGAGTCAACCTTGAGCCTTGGAGAGATTCGAACCAGCAGTAATTGCAGGCAGCTGGCTCATATTTAGCTGGTTGTCCACTAAGACACCAAGGTCCCTCTCACAGTCACTGCTCTTAAGCCTTGTTTCACCCAGTTTTTAGGTGCACTTTGGGTTTTTCTTGCCTAAGTGTAAGACTTTACTTATTTAGAGAAGGATTCAAGATTAAGTGTTGAGGAAAGGCTTCTATGGAAATTTATAAAGGACAAACACCTTTCGATAAGACACTGTTGAACTCTGATGAAAAATTAATTAAGGAGATATACAACTTCTTAGTAAATTTAAAAACGGAAGATGAATAAATAAAAGACACAACGGTACAATGGGAAGAAAAACTTTGGCTATAGCATAGAATTAGAGAAATGGCAAAATGTACGGGAAAGGAACAATGGAAACTTCTTATAAAGAAACTGATATAAATTGTTTTATCGATGGCATTTACCACCTGCTAGGTTAGCTAACAAGTTTAAAAATAGGTCTTGCAAATCTTGGAAATGTAATCAGGGGTGGGCTTCAAAAATTTTAGCAAGGGGTTCTCTGCCAAGTTGCTGGGTGGGCGTGGCCATGGTGGGTGTGTTCTAGTCGGCTTCCTGCACTACGGGCAGGGAGGCGTTTTTGCCCTCCCCGGGCTCCGGAGGCTTTTCTCGAGTTTCCAGGAGGGCGAAAATGGCCTCCCCAGGCTCTGGAGGCCCTCTGGAGGCTGGAAATGGGCCCGTTTGATCCCTTCCCGAACTTCCAATAGGCCCGTTTTTTGCCCTCCCCGAGCCTCTGCACGCGCCCTGCACTTAACTGCATCCAAAACGGGCTGCATGGGGACTCCTGAGAGGGGAAGGGTGGGGCGGGGTGGGTAGGGCCAGCCAGGAATGGGATTTGGGGGTTCTCCGAACGGCACAGAATCTTAGCTAGAGGTTCTCCTGAACCCCTGCAAACCCTCAGAGAACCCCCCCACCCCTGAATGTAATCAAAAGATGATCATTTTATCATATGTGGTAGACTTGTGTTAAAGCAAAAAAAATTTGGGCACCCACCCATCTTCTTATACCTGTATTAAATTTATTTTATTTCTAAAGTTAAAATGCAAACATCAAAAGAAAAAACAAGCAAAATCAATTAGGACAACAACAAAAAAAGCATGCTGACTGGGGAATTCTGGGAGTTGAAGTCCACCCATCTTAAAGCATGCTGACTGGGGAATTCTGGGAGTTGAAGTCCACCCCTCTTAAAGCATGCTGGCTGGGGGATTCTGGGAGTTGAAGTCCACCCCTCTTAAAGCATGCTGACTGGGGAATTCTGGGAGTTGAAGTCCACCCATCTTAAAGCATGCTGACTGGGGAATTCTGGGAATTGAAGTCCACCCCTCTTAAAGCATGCTGACTGGGGGATTCTGGGAGTTGGTCCATCCATTTTAAAGCATGCAGGCTGGGGAATTCTGGGAATTGAAGTCCACCCCTTTTAAAGCATGCAGGCTGGGGAATTCTGGGAATTGAAGTCCACCCCTCTTAAAGCATGCTGACTGGGGAATTCTGGGAGTTGAAGTCCACCCCTTTTAAAGCATGCTGACTGGGGAATTCTGGGAATTGAAGTCCACCCATCTTAAAGCATGCTGACTGGGGGATTCTGGGAGTTGGTCCATCCATTTTAAAGCATGCAGGCTGGGGAATTCTGGGAATTGAAGTCCACCCCTCTTAAAGCATGCTGACTGGGGAATTCTGGGAGTTGAAGTCCACCCCTCTTAAAGCATGCTGGCTGGGGGATTCTGGGAGTTGAAGTCCACCCCTCTTAAAGCATGCTGACTGGGGAATTCTGGGAGTTGAAGTCCACCCCTCTTAAAGCATGCTGACTGGGGGATTCTGGGAGTTGGTCCATCCATTTTAAAGCATGCAGGCTGGGGAATTCTGGGAATTGAAGTCCACCCCTCTTAAAGCATGCGGGCTGGGGAATTCTGGGAGTTGAAGTCCACATGTCTTAAAGTAATTAAGGTTGAGAAAGTCTGTTGCAGGGAAAGAAGAAGAGAAAGGAACAGCTGGTCTAAGCGGTGTTTGGCTTCTGGAAACAGCTAAGCAAATATTTTGTTCCTCTGGTTAGATTACAATGTTCTTGCAGCCAGACCGCAAAGCTGAGGTTAAGCAATCAGTTTGTAGAGATGAAAACAAGGCAGAATAAACAGAGCAAAGATCCAGGCTCCAGTGTGCTTACAAAATAGGAATTATTTTCAGTTATAGACATCTATATACAGTCACGACCACATTTTCTTGGAAAACACAGTACACACCAGAAAAAGGAGCAATTCTGAAAGTAGTTGCTAAGTTCAAAACATTTTGTTTGTTTGTTTTTATATTTCCTTTGCTTTACCTCGGAAATTTTAAGAGCCAGGCTAAGAAAAACCTTACCACAAGGCATAAATGTTCCCCACCTTGAGTTATTTCTAAAAAATCGGAAAGGTGGGATGTAAATCTAATCTATCGATCTAATAAAATATCTAAAGTTCTCTATGCAAATTTATCTTAAGAAGACAACGGTGAAAAATCCGTGTATTGAGAGATGCCGTTTGCATGGTGAAAGTGAAAGGTTCAGAATAAAAATGAGTTTTTGAAAAACAAATAAGTCTCAAGGACTGAAATATGGTAAAAAAAAGAAAAAAGTATTAACAGAAGATAATATTTGTAGCTTGGGGTTGAAATGAGGGATCCTTGGTGCTCTCTGAGCTTGGTGGTTTTCTTGCAGACCTTTCCTGACCCAGCTAGGTATCATCATCAGGGCTAGAAGGAAGTGAGGTTTGGGAGGAGGAGGAGGAGGAGGAGGAGGAAGACAACATTGGTGCTTTCTGAGTTTGGTTGTTTTCGTGCAGACCTTTCATTACCAAACTAGGTAACATCATCAGTGCTAAAAAGGAGTGGGATTACTTCTCTGTTGGTGGGAGTGTGGTTTTCTCCTGGGAGGTTCGTGGATTGGCCTGTTGTTTAATATTAGCTTGTTTGTTTGAGTTGGCAGTTCCTTGTTTGGGATATGGTTTACTTCTTGATTGAGGGTCTAATGTTAATCTTGGTCTTCATCTACTTATCCGGGTGTCAATTGCTATATTTTGGTCTTTTTTTTTTTTGTTCCTTTTTGGCTTTTAGCTTGTCTCTTTTGAATGGTGTGCAAACGTTGCTTTATCTCTATGTGCCTGTTGATGGCCGATTTGTCTGAGAGCTTCCAAGAATTGTCTGGCGTTTTTGGACTTGGCTTGGTCTAGGAATCGAAATCCATACATCTTCAGATTGCCAAGATTGGGAAATAATGCACCAGGTATTTTTTTTGGTAAGTTATTTTTAAAGTGCGGCTATATCTTTGTGGGGTGACGCACAAGCCTGAGGGGAACTCATTGGGAACTAAAAGAAAACGGAGCAGGGGAAGTGGATATGTTTCTGCAAAGTTTCTGACTCAGCGGAGAGAACCGAGCTGCACTCGGTGACTCTGAATTGAGCGGCCTCCAACATCACAAGGCGGAAAAATCTGTTTTTCCCTGCATTTATCATTCCCAGGACGAAGCTAATCCAACGCGAGGCTCCTTTCTGTAAACCGCTCTGTGACTCAGTTAACAATAAATTGAAATAAATGTGTATTGTCTTTACCCTTTAATCTTTCATTCACGTGCCTGTATAAAAATTGGGTTTCAAAATTTTTCACGGTCTCTTTCCATTCGGCTGAAACCAATTACAGATAGTCCTAGGAACACAGTGGGGACTGGAATGTCCATTGCTAAGCAAGGCGGTCATTAAGTGAGTCATCCCCAATTTTACACTCTTGTTAAATAAATCCTCCAGAATTACAGAATTGGAAGGGATCTTGGAGGTCTTCTAGTCTAACCCGCTGGTCAAGATACCATGCCATACAAATGGCTGTCCGATCTCTTCTTAAAAGCTTCCAGGGATAGCCTGACTAGGTGGCTCAGTGGCTAAGACACTGAGCTTGTCGATCAGAAAGGTCGGCGGTTCGAATCCCTAGTACAGATCTCCTGCGTGAGCAGGGGGTTGGACCAGTTGACCTCCAAGGTCCCTTCCAACTCTGTTACTGTTAGGGATGGAGCACCCACAACTTCTGGTGGCAAGTCGTTCCACTGATTAATTGTCCTCACTGTCAGGAAATTTCTCCTTATTTCCAGGTTGAATCTCTTCTTGTTCAGTTTCCATCCATTGTTCCTTGTCTGGCCTTCGGGTGCTTTGAAAAATAGCTTGACCCTCTTCCTCCTCTCTGGGGCAGCCCCTCAAATATTGGAATATTGCTATCCTGTCTCCCCTGGTCCTTCTCTTCACTAGACTAGACATAACTCAGTTCCTGCAACCGTTCATCGTATGTTTTAGCCTCCAGCCCCCTCATCATCCTGGTTGCTCTTCTCTGCACTTTTTCTTAGAGTCTCAACCTCTTTTTTACATCGTGGGGACCCCTCCTGGGTTTGCTTGTCGGAACCTGGCAGGGAAAGTCACAAATGACAATCATCATAATCCCCGGGATGCTGCAACTGTCATAATTACATGCATATATCCAAGCTCCCAAACGTTGATGGCATTGCGTCTGTCGTAAGTGCGAGGATCCATGGTAAGTCACTCAGCACCCCCATAATTTTGAATGTTTGAAAGTTTGAAAGACTACCTGTGGTCTATTTTCCATAGAAACATTACTTTGAATGGTGCAAATGTGATTGATGTGATTATTTGGGGGGAATCCAGTAATTGCTCCACTCAAGGCATTGCCGTATTACATTATTTGTAAATCGAATTTCTTTGATTGAGCAGAAGCTTGGTGTCCGACTGTGACAAATTTGCATTCTGGGGCAGGTCACAGCAACAGAATCTCAGCTGGCAGATGTGATCTCGGAACCACTGACCCAAATCTTTCAAAGATTTACCTGAGGACTGGAAAAGAGCTGATGTGTTTCCCATTTTCAAAAAAAAGATCCACAAAACTACAGACCTATTAACCTGACAACAATACCTGGGAAGATTCTGGAAAAAAAATAATCAAGCAACAGATCTACGAACATGCAAGCAAAGTTATAACCAGAAGCCAACATGGGTTTGTCAAAAACAGATCATGCCAAGCAAATCTTATTGCATTCTTTGACAAAGTGACTGAATTAGTGGACCAGAGAAATGCTGTGGACATAGTATACTTGGACTTCAGAAAGGCGTTTGACAAAGTAGACCACAACCTACTTCTTGGTAAGCTAAAAAAATGCTGGGATAGACAGCATCACCACCAGATGGATTCATGTGGTTGACTAACTGAACTCAATGTGTAGTCCTTAATGGGGCTACATCAGTGGTGGGTTGCCCCGGTTCGGACCGATTCGCAAGAACCAGTAGTAAAACTGGCAGGAGGCTGTGCCCACCCCCCCCCCCCAATGTCATCAGGAAGTTTCTACATGCACGGCCCCGTTGCAAACCAGTAGTAAAGGTAAGTAAAACCCACCCCTGGGCTACGTCTACATGAAGGGAAACTGAGTTGACTCCTGGCTGGTCTGGGTTCTGTCTTGAAGTTTGGTAGTGACCCCTTGGCCGTTGACCTTGAAAATTGTCCAGAGGTTGGAGCAACCAGGCTGCTGATTGGGTCTACAAGGATTCTCTCTGTCTCCTGGAGGGTCTGTACTGGTTTCCATGAAGACCAAATTACTGAGCACAAGTTAAATGTTGTCCTTCAAAGCCCTGACCATGTAAGGACA
Organism: Pantherophis guttatus; assembly: GCF_029531705.1. The sequence goes on along the minus strand of NW_026843930.1, from coordinate 10,542 downwards.
TACTTCTCCAGTTACAGTCCTGATAAGAATGGTGGAAGAGCCCTTTGAAGCTGCCCAGAAGTTCTCCTTCTGGTATGCAGAAGAGTACGTCCCCTTGCGTTCCTCCTGAGATAGCAGCTCTCAAGAGCTGTCATCTCCAGGAAGGAGTGGACCTTCTCTCAGATCTCAAGAGCTGTCATCACCAGGAAGGAGAGGACCTTCTCTACATCACCCTGGAGAGCAGGACCCCAAACCAAGAGGGAAGTAAGCAGTGGGGTAACACAAGGCCCCGCTTTAGGCCCAGGACTCTTCAATATCTTCATAAATGACTTAGATGAGGGATTAGAAGGGGAATTTATCAAATTTGCGGATGATATTAAGCTGGCAGGAATAGCCGACACCCTAGATCTGTGATGGCAAACCTATGCTACAGGGGTGAAATGCTTTCGGTTCGGACCGGATTGAGCAATCCGGTAGCGATCATGGTGTGTGATTCGGCGATCTGGTAGTGATGGTGGAGCAAAGCTCTGCCCCCCCCACCCCGGTGTCGTTACTTCCTGGTTTTAACCAGGAAGTAATGTGTCTTTTTTACCTTCTGCGCATGTGCAGAAAGTCTGCGCGCACATGTGAGGCACGCACAGCGCGCGCACTTCCGAACCGGTAAGGAAGGTAAGTAGATTTAACACCTGCTATGGTACATGTGCCTGAAGTGGCACACAGAGCCATGTCGCCTGGCACGCACGGCATCGCCCGTTCCTCTTCCGGGTTTCTGGCGCGCATGCACACACGACAATCAGATGTCAGCGTTGCGACGCTGGCATAGAGAGAGCAGAGGAGAGCGAAAGATAAACTCTGAAACTTTTGCCTGATAAATCCCTTTGAAGCCCGGTTGTCGTGGAAATGAGGGGAGGGGGGCACATTCCTGAGAAATGACGAGGAAAAGAAGTCTGAAGAATGACTTGGAAGACAGCCAATAAGAAGCAGAGATTTGGGGATCGGAAAGGGAGGGATTGGGAGGCAAAAGGTCAGTCTTGTCGGCGCGGAGTCATGATCCGGTGGCTGAGCTCAATTAAAGAAAGATTTCCTTAAAGATTGGCAGTTTGGAAATTCATTTAATTTTGAGATAGCACTGCAGTCTGACATCAGCATGCTGCAGGACCGGAAACTAGAAGATCTTCTAGCTGGACTTCTGTTTTCCTGCTTGAGCGTGCACGCCGGCCAGCTGATCGTTGCGTGCGCATGTGCGCCAGGAACCCGGAAGAGTAGCTGGCTGAAACCAGAAGTTCAGTAGCTGAAACCGGAAGTTCATTTCAGGCACGCAGAAGCTCCTCTTCTTGGTTGTGGCCCAGACGCGTGCGTGCTCCCTTTTTGGCAGTCGGTGTTGAAAAGGTTCACCATCACTGCCCTAGATGATAGGCTCAACATCCAGATGGATCTTGACAGACTTGAACCCTGGGCCCTATCTAACAACATGAAATCCAATGTAGAGAAAAGGAAAGTCTTACACTTAGGCCAGAAAACCCAAAAGTGCACATATAGACTGGGGGAAACCAGGTTTAATAGTAGGAACTGTGAGAGGGATTTTGGAGTCACAGTGGACAATCACTTAAACATGAGCCAGCAGTGTGTGGTGGCAGCCAAAAAAGCCAATACAATCCTAAATTGCATTAACAGAGGGATACAATCAAGATCAAGGGAGGTCCTAATACCACTCTATAAAGCCGTAGTAAGGCCACACTTAGAGTCCTGCATCCACTTTTGGTCACCAGAGTATAAAAAAGAGGTTGAGACTCTAGAAAAAGTGCAGAGAAGAGCAACCAGGAGGATTAGGAGACTAAAACAAATGATGAACAGTTGCAGGAACTGGGCCTGGCTGGTCTAGTGAAGAGAAGAGAAGGACCAGGGGAGACAGGAGAGCATCTTCCAATATCTCAGGGGCTGCCACAGAGAGGAGGAAGGGGGTCAAGCTATTCTCCAAGGCACCTGAAGGCCAGACAAGGAATAATGGATGGAAACTGACCAAGGAGAGATTCAACCTGGAAATGAGGAGGAATTTTCTGACAGTGAGAACCATCGACCCATGGAACAGAAGTTGCCTTCGGAAGTTGTGGGAGCTTCATCCCTGAAGACTTTCAAGAAGAGACTGGGCTGCGATCTGTCAGAAATGGGGTAGCGTCTCCTGCTTGAGTGGAGGGCTGGACTAGATGACCTTACAAGGTCCCTTCCAACTCTGTTCATCTGTATGATTGAAACTGCTGGGAAGGAGATTCAGATTAGATATGAGGAGGAATTGCCCAAATGGTCAAAGAGGTAGCTTCATGAAGTGGTTTGTTGCCCTCACTGGAAGTCTTTCAACAGAGGCTCTGGATCTGGACGACCTGTTTCCAAGTTGTGGGACTTGGAACACCCTTAGATGAAGAGAAGACCTGTCATCCACTTCCTTTCTCTTATCTCCTTGTTTTGTTCCTGTTGACCTGTATCCTATAAAGGGGTGATGTAAAGCTTCTGAGTAAGGTAGTGATTTGACTATTATGTCTCAACCCTGGCTTCTTTAAGATAGGTGGACTTCAACTCCCAGAATTCCCCAGCTAACTATGCCGTCCGGGGGAATTCTGGGAGTTGAAATCCAGCTATCTTAAAGTTGGTAAAGTTGAGACGCACAGCGTTTAGGCTGGTTCATTTAGTGACCGTCTGAAATGACAACAGCACTGAAAAAACTCACCTACGACCATTTTTTTACAGCATCCCCGAAGTCACATGATCAAAATTCATGTTTTCTCTTTTAGTTGCTGTTACACATTTATTAATATTTGCAATACTGTGCTTATCTTTATAATGACATTCTCTTTCTTTTATGTCACCTGAGTGTTATTAATATTTGTGATAATACTGTTGATGTTTTCATTGTTATTATATATATATATAATAACAATGAAAACATCAACAGTATTATCACAAATATTAATAACACTCAGGTGACATAAAAGAAAGAGAATGTCATTATAAAGATAAGCACAGTATTGCAAATATTCTATATATATATTCTACCCTAGAAAAGGATTTTTTGCCCTTGGCAACATGAAGAGGGATGGACTTTGTGTTGAAGTCCACATTTCTTAATGTTGTCAAGGCTGAAAAAAAAATAGATTATTTTTTTTTATATTACCCTAGGTCGGTCGCTGATCAAAATAGTTTACAGTTCTTACTTAATTGAACTTTTTACCTTTATGTCAAAGAACATTTTCTACTGGCAGCCACTAAGGAGCCTTAAGGAACTTGTATTCATATTTTTTTTTCATCCCTTAAGTGTTCAACCCTTGCAAATAAAATAGAGGAAATCTTAACATCTGATCTGCTCTTTCAAAATTCATTTTTTTTCCCTGCAAGTTGACATAATGCAAAGGAAGCATCTTGTTAAAAGTTAAATGATCAGCAATAAAATACGCTATATCTGAACAGGCACCTTAGTTTCATGGGGGTAGTCATATGTCTAGAAGTGTAATTTTGGCACCCTCATTGAGTATCGGTTCCTCTATAGATGAAGTTCAAACAGACTTCTTGAGGACTAGCAGATTTGAAAATGTCACCATGACTAAATGCCAACATCTGCAATGAATATCTATTCAGTTTAACTGCATCAGAGCAACAGTTGGTTAACAAATTTATCACTGGAGGCTTTCAAGAAGAGACTGGGTTGCCATCTGTCAGAAACGGTGTAGGGTCTCCTGCTTGGGCGGGGGGTTGGACTAGATGACCTCCAAGGTCCCTCACAACTCTGTTAATCTGTAATGTTAATGCCTTATTTTAGTCAGAAGTCAATGTTTATTTTTATTTTTATTTTTTCTTATCCTTCCTCACTTCTCTTCCCCCCCTTCCCCTCCCCCCTGTTTTCCTATTTGCTTTCGTATTTTGCATCTTATTTTATCTTATAATTCAATACAGATGTTAAAATGGAAAGATAGTGTAATTTGAACTGGATGTGCTTTTTTGCGATCTAGTTTCTTTTTTTGGGAGCATCTGGGTGGACCAGAGTGTGAAATCTTGGAGTTTTTTTTTTTTTTTTTTTTAGGAAGACCTGCTGGCAACTTTAAGGAGGACTGATCTCCAAGCAGATCTCCCCGTCCAAATCTTATCCTTTTTCACCTTGAAGGAGTCTCGTTTCCAACAGGAATGCGAGACGGAGAGCTGGATGGATCCCAACTGGAGAGAGTCACCGGCTTGTCAACAAGAAAAGGAATCACGCCTCTCCAGCGTGGTTGTGCATGTGAACAATCTTGCCCAGCCAATCGGGGAGCCGCACAGTCGAGTCTTGCACTCAGGGCATGCCCGTGACACACGCATGGGAGGAGTGTGCAACTGCCTTGCAGGAGTGGATGCAACTTTTGTGCTGAGCCAACCAACGTTGCGCCTAGCCGGGGCCCTCCTCATGGTCTCTGCCTCGCCAGGAAAGGAAAAAAAGGAAGCACGAGAGGCTGAAAACGTTGTGGTTCCTTTGCAGTTGTCACATTTGTGCCGGGGGGGGGGAGGGAGCGGGGGAATTCCCATTTCAAGTCAGTCCTGGTTAAGTAGGATGATTCCTTGGGGGGAGGGCAGAGAAGGAAACTGATCGGCCAACATCTGGATGGAGAGAGACTTCTGCCACAAAAGCAGCAGCTGTCGTGTATTTGTTATTTAGAATGGAATGGAATGGAATAGAGTAGACTAGAATAGAATAGAATGAGTTGGAAGGGACTTTGGAGGTCTTCTAGTCCAACCCCCTGCCTAGGCAGGAAACCCTCCACCACTTCAGACAAATGGTTGTCCAACATCTTCTTAAAAACTTCCAGTGTTGGAGCATCCACAACTTCTGCAGGGAAGTTGTTCCACTGATGAATTGTCCTAACTGTCAGGAAATTTCTCCTTAGTTCTAAGTTGCTTCTCTCCTTGGTTAGTTTCCACCTATTGTTCCTTGTCCTGCCTTCGGGTGCTTTGGAGAATCGTTTGACTTCCTCTTCTTTGTGGCAGCCCCTCAGATATTGGGATACTGCTACCATGTCTCCCCTGGTCCTTCTCTTCACTGGACTAGACATAACTCAGTTCCTGCAACCGTTCATCGTATGTTTTAGCCTACAGTCCCCTCTTTGTTGCTCTTCTCTGCACTCTTTCCGGAGTCTCAACATCTTTTTTACATACGTAGATGTCTTTTACATACATAGAAAATATACTATAAAATAGAAGAGAAGAGAGGAGAGGAGAGGAGAGGAGAGTAGAGTAGAGTGGAAATTAGAATAGAATAGAATAGAATAGAATAGAATAGAATAGAATAGAATAGAAGCTGGAAGGGACCTTGGAGGTCTTCTAGTCCAACCCCTGTTCAAGCAGGAGAACCTATACCATCTCACCTATACCAACAGACAAATGGCTGTTCAGTCTCTTCTTAAAAGCCTCCAGGGATGAAGCACCCACAACTTCTGGTGGCAAGCTGTTCCACTGGTTAATTGTCCTCACTGTTAGGAAGCTTTTCCTTAATTCCAGGCTGCTTCTCTCCTTGGTTAGTTTCCATCTGTTCCTTCTTGTCCTGCCTTCAGGTGCTTTGGAGAATAATTGGACCCTTCCCTCTTCTTTGGGGCAGCCCTTCAAATGCTGGAAGGCTGCTATCATGTCACCCCTAATTCTTCTTTTCTCTAGACTAGCCAGACCCAAATCCTGCAACCGTTCTTCGTCTGTTTTAGCCTCCAGGCCTTTTAATCCTCTTAGTTGCTCTTCTCTGCACTTTTTCCAAAATCCCAACCTCTTTTTTGTAATGCGGGGACCAAAACTGTATTCCACAGGTGTGGCCCTTACTAGGGTTTTGTAAAGCAGCCATTTCTTACAATTGTTCGTTTAGCAACCGTTCAAAGTTACAAAATTACAACACAGTCCTCGCACTTATGACCATTGCAGCCTCCCTGTGGTCCCGTCATACAGGTAGATATAGGTAGTCCTCGACTTAACAGTTCATTTAGTGACCATTCAAAGTTACAACAGCACTGAAAATAGCGACTTAGGATATTTTTCACACTTACGACCGTTGCAAACGTCACCAGGGTCACTACAATTCACTCGGCAGCTGACTCATATTTACGACGGTTGCAATGTCCTGGGCGGGTGGGGTGGGGGGAGGGTGTCACGTGATCCCCTTCTGGCAAGCAAAGTCAATGCGGAAGACGGATTCACTTAACAACCGGGTGACCAGCTTAACAACTAGAGTGATTCACTTAACAACCGTGGCAAGAAAGGCTGTAAAATGGGGGCAAAACTCACTGTCTCCTTTAGCAACAGAAATTTGGGGCTCAATTGTGGTCATAAGCCGAGGACTACTTGTACCTGTCCAACACCTGAGTGCTTGGTTCTGTTGTGCCTATTAATTCACACTTAGTTGATACAGTCCACAATCAAAATTTGAATCATATCCTGTTTGGCTGCTTTTCCCCCCCTTTCCTAATTAAAAGAATCCACATTACTATTTCCTCAATGGATGACAAGCTGGCCTTAAAATGAATCAGACTTAAGCTTCTTGACTCATCGAAAGGGACCTTCTGAGGTCATCCAGTCTAACCCCCTGCAGTTGCCAGAAAACTGTTTTCTTCCGGGTGTGATTCAAAGTGCTGGTTTTTTAGCTAACAAGTTGGCACAGATCCTGTTCCTTGATGGATTGCCTATCAGCCGTGGTAGCTGCATGGCTGATTCTTTAACAGAATAACAGAGTTGGAAGGGACCTTGGAGGTCATCTAGTCCAACCCCCCCGTCCAAGCAGAAGATCCTACACCATTTCTGACTGATGGCAGTCCAGTCTCTTCTTGAAAGCCTCCAGGGATGGAAGCTCCCACAACTTCTGTTCCATGGGTTGATTGTTCTCACTGCCAGAAAATTCCTCCTTATTTCCAGGTTGAATCTCTCCTTGTTCAGTTTCCATCCATTCTTCCTTGTCTGGCCTTCAGGGGCTTTGAAAAATAGCTTGACGTTGACCCCCTCCTCAATTTGGTCTGGCAAGGTTGGGTTTCTTCAATTAAATCAGGGGTCTCAGAATGCTCCAGCTCATTGGCTATATGCATATTTCTTTCTATTTTTCTGCTACTGCTTTCCTTGTTCCTTTCAGGTTCTTTTTTTCCGTCTTCCGCTCTGTTTTAGTTTGCATTCATCTTATTCTTCTGTTTAAAATGTTCAATAATTTATCTTATAAATCGTCCCTTTGATCATACTTGCTCCCCAAGAGGTGTGAAGCTTCATTTCCGTTTGCTGGGTCATTTTTTTTAAAACCACATTTTATCTTTGTTCCCTTTTCTTCAATTGACTTGGGGCCGTTGATCTCGCTGCAGCGATCTGGCGAGATCCGGCCATGGATGGAGTGAATGGGTTTTAATTGTTTTTCATGGTTTAACTTTTAATGTTTTATATATGGTTTTTAAATGCATTGTAAGCCGCCTTGAGTCTTCGGAGAAAGGCGGCATACAAGTTGAACAAGTAAATAAAATAAATAAATAAATAGACTTCATCCTAATTCTGTTTTGGTTGCTGCTAGTCCCCTTTGAGGACCTGGGAGACCGATGGCCTACACCAGTAATGGCTAACCTTTTTGCCGTCGTGTGCCAAAAGTGGGGGAGAGCGGGGGGGTTGCACCAACACATGCCCACACCCTTAATTCAGTGCGCTCCCCTCGCTTTTGCCACGCGATGGCGTGGTGGGCCCAGTAGGCCCGTTTTTCGCCATCCCCAGGCTCCAGAGGCTTTCTAGGAGCCTGGGGAGGGCGAAAACAGCCTTCCCCACCCACCCGGAGGCCCTTCGGAGGCCAGAAATAGCCTGTTTCCCGACTTCCGATGGGCCCAGAAGGCCCAAAAATCAGCTGAGCTAGGGCAATACTCGCGTGCCCACCGATATGGATGCACGTGCCACCTGTGGCACGCGTGCCATAGGTTCGCCATCACCGGCCTACACATTTCATAATAAAAGCAGCAAGCAAATCAATAACTTGAAACAGCCCTGCCTGTTATTATTTAGGAGCTTTTCCTTAAAAATGACATTTAATGACCACATGTGCACTCAATCACCTCTGGAGTCTGGACAGCTCAGAAAATATCTAAAGATCCATGAGGCTTTATCTGGAGTAAACACCAGCTCTTTTTTCAGGGTAGCTGGGGCAGAATGATAAATAAACTTATTTCGGAACTGAATTTGAACGCTCCGAATGAAGAAAATTGGTGGGGGGGGGGTCAAGGTAGTTGAGCCTTGGTAGTACAGTGGTGTAAAGCACCCTGTTATTAAGACCAGCTGCCTGCAATTACTGCAGGTTCGAATCTCGCCAAGGCTCAAGGTCGACTCAGCCTTCCATCCTTTCTAAGGTAGGTAAATTGAGGACCCAGTTTGTGGGGGCAATAAGCTGACTTTGTATAAATATACAAAAGGATGAAGGCTATTGCTTAGCGCATTGTAAGCCGCCCTGAGTCTCCGGAGAAGGGCAGCATATAAATCAAATTTTCTTTTTAAAAAGGGACCCTTTTCAGTGGCTTAAAGGCACCAACTGTGGGGTTCACCTCTGGGGGTTCACACCACTTCTACCCAACCAAGTTAATTAAGAAGCTAACATAGCCAGTCAATCTTCTTAACAACCATGTCACTCATTTCACAACTGCTTCTCTTCACCATGGTGACAAGATAGGGCAAAAACGTAAAATGTGAGGACAGTCGTAAGTTCGAGGACTGGTCAAAAGTGTGAGGACCAGTCAAAAATAACTTTTTCAGCCCTCTGAGTAGTCCATATGCACAAAAGGACTAACCAGAGGGCTGAAAAAAGTCATTTCTGACAGGTCCTCGCACTTTTGACTGGTCCTCACACTTATGACCATCCTCACATTTATGCCCGTGCAGTATTCTTAACAACCATGTCACTCATTTCACAACTGCTTCTCTTCACCATGGTGACAAGATAGGGCAAAAACGTAAAATGTGAGGACAGTCGTAAGTTCGAGGACTGGTCAAAAGCGTGAGGACCAGTCAAAAATAACTTTTTCAGCCCTCTGAGTAGTCCATATGCACAAAAGGACTAACCAGAGGGCTGAAAAAAGTCATTTCTGACAGGTCCTCGCACTTTTAACTGGTCCTCACACTTATGACCATCCTCATATTTATGCCCGTGCAGCATTCTTAACAACCATGTCACTCATTTCACAACTGCTTCTCTTCACCATGATGACAAGATAGGGCAAAAATGTAAAATGTGAGGACAGTCATAAGTTCGAGGACTGGTCAAAAGTGTGAGGACCAGTCAAAAATAACTTTTTCAAATCATCTGTCAACAAAATAAAGTCAATCCTAGAGAAGGATCTGTGTCTGTCAGAAAAAAAAGTATAGTCCAATTCTTTTGGATTATGTATTCTCCAAACATCTTTTAGTTCCATATCTTCTTTCATGTCAAAAAAGGTCTGTGGTAATCTGATTCTAGACTTTGCCAAACTCTTTTTATCTAATTTAGAATCAATTACTCCATTCCAATCTCCCATAATTAAAATAGATCTGTAATCCCATTGCAATATTTTAGTATGTAACATCTTGTAAAAATAGTCCTGTTGTTGATTGGGAGCATAAATCCCAATCAGAAGAATTTGGCCATTTGCTGTAGACAATTCAATTGCTACAAACCTACCATCTTGATCTGTTTCTATAACTTTAGCTGTTAACTTTTTATTTACATAAATAACCACACCATTCTTTTTTTGCGAAGTTGAAGATATAAAATGTGTTCCTAGTTTGGAGTTTATCAAATATTTTTGATCTTGAGTTGTGATATGCGTTTCTTGTAAACAAATTATATCATTATTAAATTGTTTCAAATATGTAAATAATTTCTTCCTTTTCTGTGCTGAATTCAACCCATTAACATTCCAGGATAAACACTTAAATATCATCAGCCTCTTTCTGGAGCAAAGAGCAAAATAATTGAAGATCATCCGAAAGCTTCGATCTCGCTCCTCCCATAGCTCCAATCTCTTGTGCAGTACTCTTATCTGCCTCCTTGTCTTGTCTTTCCTGTTGTTGTTGTTGCTTTTGTTTAAGTAACTTAGCTTGAGCTCGAGTTATACGTTGATCCTTAACTTCAATCATCCGAACCGGGTCTAAGATTGGAGAAGATTCCAGCAAGGGCTCATCCAGAAAACCTCCTTCTGCACCTTGCACTTCTTCTAGTTCCTGCTTAGACTGTTCTTGCAGTTCTCGTTGAGGTTGCTTCTCTTCACTCTCTTTAATCTCCAAAACTGTAGATGTACGTGGAGATGGTGTTCTTTCCTTAAGAATAGTAGTGTAGAAGTGCTGTGCCTTCTCCACGGTATTCAAACGATATCTTTCTCCCTTGTATCTAAAAATTATACCGACTGGTGCGTCCCACCGGAAAGATATCTGTAAATTTTGCAATTCCTTAACAAGAAAACCAATTCTTTTCTAGCTTTCAACATTTTAGGAGGCAACTCTTTATAAATTCCAATTCGTGAGCCCCCCACTTGTACAGAAGTGTAAAAGGATTTTTGCAGGATATCGTTTCTTATTTCTCTATCT
>NW_026843929.1:0-23389 GCF_029531705.1 Pantherophis guttatus | reverse complement strand
CCTCTGATGATTGCGCGGCTCAGCTGGGCATGGAGGGGCGGCAGGGATTTTTGCTACAGTTTCGCTACAAGTTTGGGAGATCGGTCTGAACCGGGAGCATTTCACTCCTGGGTGAGTTGTCTGTAGTTGTCTACTCAGAATCTCCAGGAAATTGTGTAGAGCAGGGGTTGGCAACCTTAAACATTCAGAGAGCAATTTGGACTCATTTTCCACAGAAAAGAAAAGACCGGAGCCACAAAATCCTTCCCGTGCCTGATTATTTCCTGAGCGGCCACAAAACTAGCATACATAGTTGAATTAAAGATTCTATTTTCTTCTGAAACTTTTCTTTTTTTGGACTTATCCATGGTTGGCCTACCGGGGTTCGAAAAGCTCAACAAATTGCGTGCTGGCAGGTGTCACACACTGGCGGTTGTGACACATATTTTGAGCAACAGGGAGCCACAGCAAAGGGATGAAAGAGCCACATGCGGCTCCAGAGCCACAGGTTGCTGACCCCTGGTGTAGAGGATGCAACCAGCCCCCCAAAAATGAAAATAAATCAAAAGGAAGAGATGGTTGGGTTTACATAATACGTAAAACTTTAAAAGTAAGCTTACAATACAGTTTCTGTGTTTTGAGAACATGTTCTGCCCACCTTCTCAAATACGGTCTTTGGTGGCTTGGTTGACGTAATACATTAAGATAAGGGTTAGATTTTCTACAGGAAGATAAATGATCACAAATGAACATTACATTTTCATTTTACTAGGTAGCAAGTTATAACAATCCTAAAGAATGCTGGATACAAATGTGTGGAGTGTTTAAGGTGCAGGCTAAGGGTCAAAGAATTGACCACAATGTGTTCCCTGAAATATTTGCTCTGTTTATTCTGACTTGGCTTAAAATTGTTCCTTGATGTTACTCACTGAAGGCAAGACACTCATCTCTTGGATTCTTATTTCAGCACCTTGGACAGGTAACCCACTCATTCCATCACTTCTCCAAGCCAGTCTCAGAACTTTCCCTCTCTTTATTTCGAGATGGCCTTTGAGAGACAAAAGAATATAAAGGACTGCCTGTGTTTCCATGAGCTAGATATGACCTAATGTCAAACCACCTTTCTAAATCATAGTTTACGGGATGAAACACAACTTGCTGGTTTGGCACACAGCTAAGTGTAAATCAGTTTGCAACATGCTGTAGCAGAGGTAAGGCAAAACCACATACACACACACACACAAATCATCTTTTGCTTTAATCCAAAGTGTGAACAAAACTCATGGTTTTCTGCCAAAAAGAAGGCCCTTAATTCAATTTTGGCTATCTGCTCAGCTGACATAGCACACCTCTCAGCAAATTCTAATGCACACCATAGTTATCACAGAGACAGGGGTAAGCTGCTGGGAGTTCACAGGAGTTCGGGGAAAACCTCTAGCTAAGATTCTGTGCAGTTCGGAGAACCCCCAAATCCCACTCCTGGCTGGCCCCGCCCACCCCACCCTTCCCAGGAGTTCCCACATGGCCCGTTTTAAATGGAGGTAAGTGCAGGGCGCACACGGAGGCTCGGGGAGGGCGAAAAAATGGGCCTACCGGAAGTTCTGGAAGGCCGGAAATGGGCCCGTTTCTGGCCTTCAGAGGGCCTCCAGAGCCTGGGGAGGGCATTTTGCCCTCCTGGAGGCTCGAGCAAAGCCTCTGGAGCCTGGGGAGGGGGAAAAGCCCCCCCTCCCCTGCTGTGGCTGCAGAGGCCAACTAGACCATGCCCATCATGGCCACACCCACCCAGCAACCAGGCAGAGAACCCCTTCCTAAAATTTTTGAAGCCCACCCCTACACAGAGGTAGAGGTATTAAGCAAGAAGAGAAGGATGTTTGCCGAGTCACCATTGCAAAGAAAATGGAAAGTTCAATTGCATTCCAGCTGTCCCATAGATGAAGAAAAGGAGGAGAGTAATGGATTCATTGCGGATGCTTCTCTCCAAGAAGCAGACCAAGATTTCTCACATCCTTTCCCCAGATAAGCTAATTGGAGAACCCAGTTTCCATACTTATCATTCTTTCTCAAAGTTTTAAGTCTACTGATGAAAAATAGAATTCCCTAAGGACCGAGAGATGGGTGGGAAGAGAAATAATATGCACTGGGTAAACCACCAATTCTAGGATGTACACCACGTGCACCACAGGGCTGTAGGAATCAGAAGGATGCCCAGAATATTGGGTGGAGAGAAGGGTGATAAATTCAACCCACTTTGGAGACCTCGGAGGACAGGAAGCTGCTGCTCTAAGCTTTGGTGGCCGGTGGTGGCCTTAGACACCCCCTTCCTCTAGACATGGAAGCGGGTAGCCTGCAATTCATTCCCTTCTAAAGAAGAAGCTTTTGCTTGAGTGTCCTCTACGTGGATCCTGCTTGGAGAGGCACTGAAGAGGCGGCCAGATGCCCGCCTTTGCCCAGCACTGCTGTTCCAAGCCCTGGTTGCAGATCTGAACTGTGCCAGCCTGTTTGCCACCGTCCGAATTACCCCTCTGCAAATCTCTTTGGCCCACCATGTCCCTCCCCCCCCTCCACCCTCTTCCCCTCCATAAACGGCTGGGCCACCTTATGGCGTGGCGGGGGGGGATGCGTGGAGGGGTCGAGGGAGGGGAAGCGAAAGCAGGCAAAGCTTTCGGAGATGCCAGCCTAGCCCGCTGCCACAAAATGGCTGCCCGCGAAGGGGGCGGGATTCTGCTCTGACTCTCCCTCTCTCCCCCCCCCCCCCAATTTGGCTGAAAGGCTGAAATTAGCAGGAAGAAATAGTGGGGGAGCCAGAGCCAGCGATCCCACGCTAAGAGAAAGCATGTTGTTCCCCACACGCGTGGGCGGAGGTTGGTCCTCCCCCCCCATTCCACGGAAAGGAGAAAGAGAAAGCAACTCCGAAGCGCTGAGATTGTTTTATTTGGGGGGGGTGGGGGGGGATGAGGAGCGGAAACATTGCACCCACGGACGCGCGTGATTGCTTTAACCGCGGCCTTGCAGGAAAACGCTTTCCTCAATGGGGCTTTTTCAGGAGGCAACTGGACTTTTCTGTTTTTCCTTTGAAGACCTTTCGCTTCTCATATCCAAGGAGCTTCTTCGGCTCTGACTGGATGGTGGGGAATGGAAGGATTGATACTCCTTGCAGACAGCTGGTCATGGCCATCCTTTGGGACAACCATCATCTGGATGACTGAGAATCTCCACACTTTTAGCCCACGCCCTTTGGGGGATGAACCCCCTTCGAAGGGTGTGGGAAGTATGAATGGATTTCCAGAAAGAAAAAAAATTGAGGACCACAGGAACTATTTGCACTACTCAGGTGACCCTGAGGATGCAGTTAAACCTCCAAGTGGCCTCATCCACTCCTTAAAAGGATGCAAAGGACCAGCTGTCTACAAGGATAAGGATAAGATAATTAGATAGATTAGATAAAATAGATAATTTTATTTCTATACCGCCCCTCTCCCGAAGGACTCGGGGCGGTGTACAGCCAGGTAAAAACACAATACAAATATCACAATTTAAATTTAAAAAAATATTAAAAGTATTACATTTAAGGCCAATTAACTAAAAAAAACCCAAAAATTTAAGAATTCCAAATTTAAAACTCAATTTATGAAGCTAGCCCTGCCTGTCGCAATAAGGAGTATAAATTCTTCCATTCCCCCACCATCCAGTCAGAACTGAAGAAGCTTCTTGGATGAGAAGCGAAACCTCTTCAAAAGAAAAAAACAAAAAAGTCCCAGTTGCCTCTTTGGAAAAAAATCACCTTGGGACAACCATGAATACCTGGATGACTGAGACTCTCCATAGACATGCCTTCCTCACTCTCTTCACCTGGAGCTGGACCTGAATTGTAGCCTTCCAAGCCAGTATTAGAATGAGATGTCTATCATTCAATTCGGGGAGTAAGATGGCTCCGGTCCATTCACTTCGCTGCTATAGCGCGGCTCACTTAACGCTGCGGAAATGGGGTAGTTTCCTCTATCTACCAGTATATTAATCGATGATCTATGCCCCATATAAATGCCCTCCACCCCCACCCCACATATTCGGCTGTGGAGAGGAGCAGCAGCAGCAGCACAAGGTTGACTCAGCCTTCCATCCTTTCCTAGGTCTGTAAATCGAGGACCCAGATTGTTGGGGGCAAGAGGCTGACTCTGTAAACCGCTTAGAGAGGGCTGTAAAAGCACTGTGAAGCGGTATATAAGTCTAAGTGCTATTGCTATACATCCACCAACTTATATTGTATAGGGTGGACTCAACTGGTTCGTTTAGGGCAGTGGTGAAATCCAAATTTTTTACTATCGGTTCTGTGGGCGTGGCTTAGTGGGAGTGGTGGGGAAGGATACTGCAAAATCTCCATTCCCACCCCACTCCAGGGGAAGGATACTGCAAAATCCCCATTCCCTCCCCACTCCAGGGGAAGAATACTGCAAAATCCCCATTCCCACCCCACTCCAGGGGAAGGATACTGCAAAATCCCCATTCCCACCCCACTCCTGGGGAAGGGTATTGCAAAATCCCCATTCCCACCCCATTCTGGAGCCAGCCAGAGGTGGTATTCGCCGGTTCTGCGAACTGCTCAAAATTTCCCACTACCAGTTCTCCAGAACCTGTCAGAACCTGCTGGATTTTACCCCTGGTTTAGGGGCCACCAATCCCACCCCCCAAAATTGGATTAAATTTGATAATTTCATGGCGCGTTGGGTGAAGGCAGTGGATCAGTTCCCCGTAGGCTTGATATGCCAACCTAGGTGTTGATGGTAGGTAGACATAGTTCGACTTCGATCCCACCCCCATCCCCAGGGAGAAACCTAAATTTCCCCCTCATTTTAGCAATACCACAGCATCCAGATAATCACCGATTTCTTCCAATGGGGGGGACGGGAGAGAAAGATCCCCCACCTTCTTACTCAGTGGGTAGGTTTGCGTACAGGAACTCGCGGCTCACTCGCCCACTTCATTCGTCGCTGAATGTCAGTTTTACTTCGCCCTATTCCTTTGGGGCTGTCACGAGCTGCGGTTCGGTCCCTGCGATCAAAAAGGAACGCGCCCTGGATAACCCGAGCATCTTTTGGAGCCAAGGGTGGGGAAACCCTGCTTGCCATGTCATTGCTTAAGGAAACGGAGGGTTGTTTGTTTTTTAAAAAAAGATGTTAACCTCCTTGCTTGATATGCAACTGGATTATTTGGCAACTTTTTTTTTAATGTTATTTGTGCAGGGGGGGAGGGAAAAGGGGAGGGGGCGGTAGAGCTGGTTTCCTTCTGCTAATCACTTTGAAAGTGGGCTAAAGAGGATTGCCTGCATTTTGCAAATAAGGGAAAGATCTGGCCAGAAAAATTCCTACTCTCTCTCTCTCTGTGTGTCTCTCTCTCTGTCTCTCTCTCTGTGTCTCTTTATTGCCCCGCTCTCTCTGTCTCTCTGTCTCTCTCTCTGTCTCTCTGTTTCTCTCCTCTCTCTCTGTGTCTGTGTCTCTCTGTGTGTGTGTCTCTCTCTCTGTGTCTCTTTATGTCCCCCCTCTCTGTCTCTGTCTCTGTCTGTCTCTGTCTCTCTGTCTCTGTCTGTCTCTCCTTTCTCTGTGTGTCTCTGTCTCTGTCTCTGTCTCTCTCTTTATGTCCCCCCCTCTCTCTGTCTCTGTCTCTCTCTGTCTATCTCTCTCGCTGTCTCTCCTCTCTCTGTGTGTCTCTGTGTCTCTCTCTGTCACCCCTCTCTGTCTCTGTCTGTCTGTCTGTCTCTGCCCCCCCCCCGTCTCTCTCTCTCTCTCTCTCTCACACACACACACACACACACAGATAGCATTTGGGAATTTACGGTCATCTATCTCTCACATTACCACTCGGAAAGTACCATTTGCACTACTTTGCACACGCATGGAAGGGGAGAGGATTATTGTAAAGGATTTAAATGCGTCAGGGGGCGGGGTGGGTGTGGGAATAGGCCGTTTATCGGTTTAGAGATCAAAAATCCATTAGCACCCAGCCTCTTCCCCGAGCTTTTGCCGTAACTCTCACGTTAAACCTCCATTGTCAATTTCTGCACGGCATTTTAGCCGAGGGTCTTCGTTTTGAATTCGGCCTTCCGGAAATCTCCCCACACTCCCCCCCCCACTTTTTTTTTTTTTTTAACGAATCTAGTCTAACTATAGCGACCTCTTTTCTTCTCTATCGTCAGCAAAACGGTTTTGGACAGAGAGTTCGGCTCTCTATCCGCCGAAGAGCCTTAGCCACAAAAAGAAAATAGAGCTAAAACAGCCCGATTAGCACAGCATCGCCGGTTCCTTCCTTCTTTCCAGCTCCAACCGAAAAAGCACCGTCGCCCCAGTTCACAAATAATTCTGGATTACGATTATGGTAACCGTCAGTGCAGTCCAACGGTGCCCTCTCTAAAGGGCGATCAAACCACCTCTTCGCAGTGCAGGAAAGATTTCAGAATTGCTTTTCCAAAGAAGTGCCCGCCAGTGATTTGTGTGCCTATCGAATTTCGGGGGGAAAAGGAGAAATCTTCTGTATTCGGTGCCCATAAGCAGGGCCGTCTTAACAGCATTATGGGCCCCCCGGAAAAACAGTGTGCTGGGGCCCCTAAGACAACTACTCACAGGAATAAAAAAAAATGCAAAGGGTCGATAAAATTAAACATATATTTATTTTATGGGCCCTTCCAACAAAACCGGTGTTGAAACATTAATAACGTGGCTGTTTTTAGCAAGAACTAATCGACAGGATAAACATTTGAACAATACACGAGGCTTGAAAAAAAACACAATAGGCAGTAAGCCATACCGTTGCTGTATTTATATGATACAAGGTGCATTGAAGGGTTAACGTATGCACAGATTAGTAGGGGGCTCCTATGCTCGTCGGGCCCACGGGCCAGTGCCCATCAGGAGTTAAAACAGCCCTGCCCATAAACTTAGCAGCACCACCTTCCAAGTTGATGCCCCCAGGCATTTTGGACTACTGTTCCCAGAATTCCAAAGCCAGCTTCCCCCCCCCTCCTCTTGATTTAAAGATCGTTCGCCCAAACCTAAAACTCCAGTTCCGCGCAATTGTTGGATTCAACATCAAAGCCAAAGCTCAAACAGTGAATTATATTCCATCTGAAGATGAAAAGGTGGCACGTGCAGCTGATAATGTTAGCCTTGTTTAGCCTGTTGCCAGAACTCAACCCTTCTGTCAAGTCTAGTATATCCTCTTGCAAACCAATAATTTACTATAATTCTTGATCCATAGGTTAAAGTCTCCCTCCCAACTCCTGGCGACTTGATGGATATATATATATATATCCATGCCAGTTGAGTTGACAGTAATGTAGAAATTAGACAGTATTGCCATTGGTGTCTTGGGGGTGCTTCCTGACTTCCAGCCTACCACCTTGAGATTTCCTTGTGGTCTCCCGTTCAACATCTAACCAAACCATCATTGCTCAGCTTTTCTTTTCTTTTCTTTTTTTTAGATCTGCAGCGATCGTTCAGGAGTAGCCATCTGCTGCAATTAGTAACAGTGGCTGATCTCAATTATCCGCTCCCAATTGCATGCAAATGTATTAATCTAATTGATTAAATCCCTCTGCCTTATCATTTCGCTCCACCTCTACAAATCCCTAAAACGGTGTCGCGTTTTCTGATAACGCTCCCTTCCCACCTTTGCAGAGAATTCTTGGAGCTTTTGAGAATAATTTCCACAAAAATCAAGGGATCCAATTCTTTAGCTTCTCTCAACTGGGGTGCAAAAAAAAACAACAACCCCCCCCAAAAAAACCCGACCCTTTATTTCTTAAATCCACAATCCAGGTAAGTGGAATTAATCAAGATTCAGAAGATCTCAGGACAAGTCAGGGAGGATTTTTTTCCCCATCCTAAGGATTTCCTTTTAACTATTTTTTTTTGTTTTAGTTTTATTTTATCCTCTCCCTTGGATGGCTTGTGTTCAAAAATGTGGAAGGAAGGAAGTTCAATTGGCAGGAAGTCAAGCAAACTGGGGGGGGGGACCGGGACTCACATAAAGACTACAATTCCTAATCAGCATTCATACAGATGCTGTATTCTCAAAACATGCTAAACTCGGAGTTTTACTCTTCGTTAAGATTTGTTCTTGTTGTTATTTTTGAGGGGGCCGTAGCCTGTTGCATGAGCCCCACCTGCTTGGTTACTGCCTGGTGCAAATGCAGAAAATGAGTTAGGTATCACAGATGTGGTCATTCATCAGGTTAAAGAGAATTCTATGAAAGTAGTCAGAAGAGAATAATATTTGAATAATGGAAGAAAAGTACAAATAGAAACAGTGCCCCAAAATGGAGTTATCTTATGGTATTATAATAATATATATAACCACCTGCTTTTACTCATCTGTTACTATGACTATAATCCTGCCTGTATAATAATTCTATTATTATAATATTACTCTAAGCTAGAAGTTCCTTTAGAAAGCCCTAAATTCGCCCTCCAAAAAGAGGGGGATTAAATGGCTCTCTACTTTCTAGGAGTTTCCAATTTCCAGGCCCCGGCAGGCACATTTCAGTACGAGCTTGCGCTGAAATATATTTCCTTGGGAGTGAAGCTAGTGGAACTCAATGAAACTGACTGCCAAAGAAGACCACTTTCCAAAGGTTTGGTATTTCTGGACAGCTTAAAACCCACTTCATTTTCACATCCGAGATTTCCCGGAGGAGCTAGCCCAAGGCATATCTCAGAATTTGGTGGCTGAACTCAATTCAGCCAGAAAACTTGAGTTTTGACCCAGAGCTCAGATTTGAAAAAACAAACACGTATTCATGTTCCTCTGGCTCTGGAAAGCTTCAAACCCACTTCATTTTCAGATAGGAGTCTTCCCTGGGAAGTTAGCCCAAGGCATATGTCAGTATTGGTGGTAGAACTATTCTGGGTTGGATCTGGGATCAAAGGAGGAAAAGAACGACCAACTTTGCCTCTTTCAGAAGAGGCAAATACACATGGATACTTCACCAGCTCCACTAGTCTGTCTATCTTATTTGCTTCCTTCTCAGCTCTTACACTAATGCTAAATAGATCAATCCACAGAGTATCTTACTGGAGGATCTGTCAAATATATGATTACTGTCTGCCGAAAGCCCACCCACCCATTCAAAAACGTGAAAACACTGAGCATCGGAATCTATAATCTTGCTCGCTCCTTCCATGTCAGTGTGCAAACATCCTTTCTCACATGTAAGGTAACAGAAGCGTGCATTTAACTTGTGCCTGCCACAGGGGTTTTGAAGACAAGCTATCTTATCTTCTCATCGTTCCCATCACCCATCTCCTCCCCCTTATGACTGTATGGCTGTAACTTTGTTGCTTGTATCCTTACGATTTCTATTGATCGGTTCCTAGTATTATTCGATTGCTTATTTGTACCCTATGACTATCATTAAGTGTTGTACCTTATGATTCTTGACAAATGTATCTTTTCTTTTTATGTACACTGAGAGCATATGCACCAAAGACAAATTCCTTGTGTGTCCAATCACACTTGGCCAATAAAGAATTCAATTCTATTCTATCTAAAGCTAAAGACACATATAATTTACAGGTGGTGCTGAAATCTTGGACACGTATGTGGGCCCGTAGAAGTGTTGAGGGTTTTTTTTTCCCCTCCTTTATCCAATTGCGCCAGAAGGAAGACTAATTGTAGGCTTTTTCACATACACAGAGTGAACATATACAATGTTCACATATACAGAGTGAACACTTAACCTTTAATACTTAGCCTTTAGGGTTATTTTATTTTAGAGAAAAGAAGTATAAGAATCGCATTATCTGAACGGAAGCAGAGTTGACCATAAAATCCAGTCCCAACTTTGAACAGTATTGCAATCACTCAGTGTGTAGATGGTTTGTAAATCAGTTTCCAGAGAATGCAAGAACAGATTTGCCTATTTTTTTTCAAAAAAAATGCAAGATAAACTTTTGGGGGCCCTGCCACTTCAGATTAGGGAGGGTAAAAAAAAATACTATATTTTTAACGCCTGTTCTTCCCAGTAATCAGAAAATCCCTTGCATTTAGTAAAAGAGCATATCAAGGGGAGGATTGCACACCCAAGTTTATTTTCCCGATGTGCAAGTTTTCGACACACAACAACAACAAAGGAGGAGGGTGTATTTGTCTCAAAAAAACTTTATAACGCTCACCTTAAATGAGAAATATTACACCTTAAAAAGGCTGCTACAGTTTCATATCCGGTTATAACAGATCCATGGGTTAGGTTAGGTACCTTAACCTTGATACCTTTGCTGCCTGATTGTGTAAGACGCCCATTCCTACTTCTGCCATAGTCGTTGGACCTTGGTGGGTGGACTTCGCTACTTTATTTCCAATTTCATCTAAATTAATCCCACTTATGACTGCATGACTGTAACTTTGTTGCTTGCATCCTTACGATTGATATTGATGTTTGCTAATGTGACTTGATTGCTTATTTGTACCCCATGACTATCATTAAGTGTTGTGCCTTATGATTCTTGATGAATGTATCTTATCTTTTTATGTACACTGAGAGCATATGCACTAAGACAAATTCATTGTGTGTCCAATCACATGGCCAATAAAGAATTCTATTCTATTCTATTCCTATTCTATGTTATGATTCTTGATGAACGTATCTTTTCTTTTATGTATACTGAGAGCCTACGCACCAAAGACAAATTCCTTGTGTGCCCAATCACACTTGGCCAATAAAGAATTCTATTCTATTCTATTCTATTCTATTCTATTCTATTCTATTCTATTCTATTCTATTCTATTCTATTCTATTCTATTCTATTCTATTCTATGATTCTTGATGAACGTATCTTATCTTTTTATGTACACTGAGAGCATATGCACTAAAGACAAATTCCTTGTGTGCCCAATCACACTTGGCCAATAAAGAATACTATTCTATTCTATTCTATTCTATTCTATTCTATTCTATTCTATTCTATTCTATTCTATTCTATTCTATTCTATTCTATTCTATTCTATTCTATAATGTCCTCCCCATCGTGAACAAGAATCTTAACACATCCCAAAGGTGCTTCCCGCCCTCTTTTTCAAAAGGCAACTGTATTTTCTTGTTTTTTTTTTCTCTTGAAAATGTTTCACTTCTGATCCAAGAAACTTCTTCACTCAAGAAAGGAAAAAGCTTCTTGAATGAGAAGCGAAACATCTTTAAGGGGAAAAAAATGAGAAAGTCCAGTTGACTTTTTTTGGGGGGGGCGGGAAAGCACCTTTGGGACAAGGGACATCCGTGGCCTGGGTGACTGAGTATCTCCACAGACATCAAGAATCTTAACATTTGGAGTGCTTTTTTTCAAAACTGATGAACTTCCCACTGATTCTAGATCAATACTTTCTTTCTTTTTTTTCTTTCTTTCTCTTTCTCTCTCCATCCTCCCTCCCTTGCAAGAAAATCAATCAGAAGTAACATGTTCAGAAGGTGGTTGAGTTTTAATTCGGAGCCAGAAAGTACTTGGGCTGCCTTTCTCCCTCCCCTCTTTGCATTTCACTTCTTATGGACTAGAAACATAGAGAAAGTGACCAAAGGAATTGGTGACTTAATAGTCAGCAGGTTCCCACCCCCTCCCGCCTTCCTTGTTGCATCCCGGTGTTGCAATCCAATAGATGCTTCAAAAAGCTTGGCTCAACAGATTGGGGCAAGCAGATGGATATTGGACCGTGGTATAATATCTGGTTGATAAATCTGATCAGTTGAAATCAGAAGACAAGAAGAAGGCAAAGAATCACCCTAAACAAAGGATCCTGCAGGACAAGAATGGACCGAGGCAATGTTAGAACATGCCCGATAAGACGGTCATAGAAAATCAGTTTTATCAGGCAAAAAGGAAAAGGAATGAGATTCAACTGGCACTCCAAAGTAGAAGCAAGAGAGTTTTCCCAGATATTTAATTCAGTCCCTTTTAAAAAAAAAAAAAAAAGTCAAATGCAATTAATTACGATCATGCGTGGCCCCCTTTCAGTGCATTCCTGCATCCTAACCTGCTTGGCCAACATTGACAGAAAGCTTTGTGCAAAGCAATGGGATACAAACGGAAAAGGAAGCGGAAGACGTTGTTTTGAAGTTGCCTTCGAATAAAATGAATCTGGAGAGATGCCACAGAAAAACGATAATCCATTGCCTTGCTTAAACGTTGACTTTATTGAATAAAGCACCTTATAAATTTGTTATATCGCATGAATCCAGACAGTAAGTGAGGGCAAATTTATATTAGGGCAATACCTTTATTTTGGTCAACAGAAAAATCAACCCTAATCTGATGAAGAGCTTTGTGGAACTCAGAAGCCTCTGGGTCAAGATTTTGAGTTGCCTCCTTTAAGTCCGGTAGGGCAGGTCAAAGAGAAGGTGGGGTAGCAAGGGAACAAACAGATCTTGCTCCAAATTTAATTTAAAATCTGCCAGCAAGGAGTCCTCTGCCCCCTTGCCCAGTTATAAGAAGCTGCCATAAACTGAGGACATATTTTAATCCCTTGGACAGACTTCCAGTTTGCTTTGCAAATTTTAATCCATCAGTTGAGCAGTGTCTTCAAGTCAGCCTTGACTCCCAAAGACTGTCTTGGACAAGCTCCTGCAGCTTTCTTGGCTAGATTTTGGAAGAGATTTGCCCTTGCCTTTCTTTTCCCTTAGGGCTAAGAGAAAGTGGCTGGCAGAGAGTCATCCACCTGGCAGGACAAGAACTCATTGCCTCCTAGTTTCTAGTCTGATGCCTTAACCATGAAACCAGACTGACTTTCCTGGCTAATCATTGGTGCATTTGGATAAAGAAATGCTCGTTTTTAATGGTTGTGCCCTCCTTCCTCTGTTTTGGAGAGCGCATTAATTCATTTAAGCATCTGGGTTTGTGAGCCCCCTTTCTTGCTTTGACGGAGAACTAGATTTTTGCAATAATATCTGATCAGGCACCACTGATTTTGTCAAGTGCTGAAGTTATGCACGAATATTATATTCAGCGTCTACACTTAGAATGAAATGGCTATGTTCATATAAATAAAGCCATCATATCAGGGGTGAAATCCAGCAGGTTCTGACAGGTTCTGGAGAACCGGTAGTGGAAATTTTGAGCAGTCAGAGAACCGGCAAATACCACCTCTGGCTGGCCCCAGAGTCGGGTGGGAATGGAGATTTTGCAATATCCTTCCCTCAGGAGTGGGGAGGGAATAGGGATTTTGCAGTATCCTTCCCCTGGAGTGGGGTGGGAATGAAGATTTTGCAGTATCCTTCCCCTGCCACGCCCATCAAGTCACACCCACCAAGCCACACCACGTCCACCAAGCCACGCCCACAGAACCAGCAGTAAAAAAATTGGATTTCACCACTGCATCATATGATTTATTTACTACACGTGGAATTTGAACAATATAGTAAATAATCATCTGTTTAGCTACGGTTTATTGACTGATTGTATAACTGAATTTATAGAATGTGCAAAGACATAAAAAAAAAACATGGTTTGAAAACTGTACAGGTTATATTATTCAATACGTCAAACCAAAACCTAATAAATGACAGCCGGATTCACTGTGATGTGTGAATGCTGGCACACTCTACTGAATCTATTAACCAGAATTCCAGGAATCACTGGAAGAAGATTCCAGCAAGAATAGACCAACATGGCTTTGAGTTCTCTTGAGACAGCACCCTTGGTTTGTAAGTAAGTGATGGGAACACATATTTAGATTATGAATCTTGGGTTTATCATGCTGTATGAAGTCATACAATGCTTCTGGAGGCTAACCAGATCTTTGTTTCCCTTCTCCCAGTGTTGCTGTTATTGCTTTTAATGGTGTCATATTCCTATTGTGGAAGAATTTTAGGGACGTGTGAATTTCTCCAGTCCTATTAATTCATATGCATTGATTCGGATCATAACAAATCCTTGTTACATTGAACCTTTGTGTAAACCATGCCTGATTGGTCCCGATAAAATTAGAAAGTCAATTTGATTCAGAGATTTCGCGAAACCCTTGAATCCATCAAATATTCACCACCTCCAAATAACGGGGTGATTTTTCTTCTTAAACAACGGAGACACAGGAGGGGCCTTGCATATCAATTAGAAATCTTCCCAGGGCCTAATAGAAAACTGGAGATGCCCAAACGGAGCCTTCGTTATTTCCACCCCACCCCCCACATCCCTAAGCGCAGCCCTCTGTAACTGCAAACCAAGTTACCGAAGAGTAAAATGCATGTGAGGGAAGTGAAAATGCATCGTATCTATCGCTGGAGAGTAATTAAGCTGTTTTTAATTTGTATTTCCAACTAATGAAAATGAGGTCAAATGTAGTTTTTGATTTGGCCAGTTTTGACCCTCTTCAGTGTCCCACTTCTTGGACTTCACTCAGTGTCCTAGGAAAAGTTGTGCCTTCTGGAATAGGTCCTGATGTATAATGTAATGGTCATGACTAGATGTTCTCCAGCCATTTTGAGCTCCAACTCCACCAGCCTCCGCCCACATTGATTGATGCTAAGGATTGTGAGAGGTATGGCCCACCACTTTTTGCAGGCACCTTCAGGTTGCCCAAACATTGGACCTAAGCTAGCATCTTTGGAATCCAGAATCATCCTCATGAAAAGAAGAACAGAAGAAGGGAGTTGGAAGGGACCTTGAAGGTCTTCTAGGCCAACCCCCTCCGTAGGCAGGAAACCCTACACCACTTCAGACAAATGGTTATCCAACATCTTCTTAAAAACTTCCAGTGTTGGAGCATTCACAACTTCTGGAGGCAACTTGTTCCACTGATTAATTGTTCTAACTGTCAGGAAATTTCTCCTTAGTTCTAAGTTGCTTCTCTCCTTGATGAGTTTCCACCCATTGCTTCTTGTCCTGCCCTCAGGTGCTTTGGAGAATAGCTTGACTCCCTCTTCTTTGGGGCAGCCCCTGAGATATTGGAACGCTGCTATCCTGTCTCCCCTAGTCCTTCTTTTCATCAAACGAAACATACCCAGTTCCTGCAACCATTCTTTGTGTATTTTAGTGATTAGAAGATGTTCTAATCACCTTCTCACCACCCTTACACTTTTATCTCATTATTTTATATTGATCCCCTTCCCTCCAGTTTGTGAAGAAAACTGACGGTTACTTCTAACTGTATCCAAAAAAAATTAAATGCTTTTGAGTAACGGCATTGGTTACTATGCAAGGTCCCACCTTCTTCTTAGAAAGAGACCTCTTCCTAAATGTTCACACAGCTTAAAGCATCACTAATGTCCCTTTGGCCACCTAATGAGAAGGAAGGACTCCCTGGAGAAGAGCCTAATGCTGGGAAAGATTGAGGGCAAAAGAAGAAGGGGACGGCAGAGAATGAGGTGGCTGGATGGAGTCACTAAAGCAGTCCATATGAGCTTAAATGGACTCCAGAGGATGGTAGAGGACAGGAAGGCCTGGAGGAATGTTATCCATGAGGTCGTGATCCGATCGGACACAACTTCGCAACTAACAACAAAATGTCCCTTTCCTTACTCTTGATTGCTTCCCCTTGGTAGAGATCATTTTCTCTTTGTCCCTTTTCACTGCTGGAATTTGGGGTGAATTTATCTTCGAAGTGCCTTTCATAGACATGTTAGTTTTCTAGGCTGTATTTCGCTTGTAAGGCAGGGAGAAAGATTTGAGATTTAATTTGCAAGATTGTGCTGACCAGTGATTCGATTGTGGGGTTCTTATACCATAAAAGCCAACTACCAGGTGAGGGGACAGTGAGTTGTGGGATTTAGTTGGGACCTCCATTGCCGGAGGCAGCCTGTTTTCGTTACAGATGCTGGGAAAATCAAGCCTTGGTTATAATCCTTCACGACACCCTCATTTTAAATATATATATATTTAAATATATATATATTGCGAAAGGCTACAAGTATGTACGCGCCTTACCACATTCTGTTGGCTATTTAATTTGAAGTTAAATTCAATCCTCCTCTAATTTTAAGCAATTGTCTATACATTTTACAAAATGTATATTAAGGTCGGAGGAAAGGGAGTTTAACAGGAAGATGTTTCCTGTTGCTTTTCATTGCTTTTTCCCCCTCTGCATCTTAGAAGCTGGCTGGAGCTACCTTCTCGTATGCAGAACCATGGCTTGCTAACAAGTTACCACTGGCTGGTTTGGCCTGTAACCACCAGCTCATAAACCATGATTTGACAAGCTGCAACATCTGGTTCAACCAGCACACCACTTCCTAATGAAATGGGATGATGCATAAGTGCAAAGCATGAACCCAACAGAGGGTCTCTCTCTCTCTCTCTCTCTCTCTCTCTCCTCTCCTCTCTCTCTCTCCCTCCCTCCCTCCCTCCCTCCCTCCCTCCCTCCCGTCCTTTCTCTTTTCTTTCTGACTAATCTCTGTGTCTCCAGATCCTAAGGGTTCAAGATAAGGAGATGCTTGGCCTTCTGCTTTCAGATACGAATTAGGAAGCGGAGAAAGAGAGACAGAAAACCAGTGCAAAAGAAAAGGAAGAGAGGGATATGATCACTGTGTCCCAACATCGTGGAAGAATTGAATTAAAAGGAACAAAACCCAGAGAAAGATGACAATGTGCACACATGCGCGCACACAAACACATGTGCCCATACACACACACACACACACAATGTGTTAAGTGTGTAGAGATTCATTTTCCCCACCTCTCCTGCCCTACTTCCATAATACACTACCACTTAACATTTATTTACCTGCAGTTCTCTTAATTAATTCAGTTCCCTACATTTAGACAATAGACTAAAACACAACACAACCCCAGGAGCTGAGCTTTTATAAGCTAAAATGTGGTTGACAAGTTGCCACAAGACCTTTCCTTGATCTTTCACCCCCCGGGGACACAATAAGAAGTCCTCCCTCTTTCCTAACCCCCCCTCCCCATAGAAACATTGTTAACACAACAATGAGGTTGTAATACCAGTTGTAGAAAAGGCCGTACCTCAATCAAGGAGGAGGTAAACCTGACCACTTCTGTTTTTTTTCTTTTTAATGTTTTGTTTCATGGTACCAGCATACTAAAAAGCAGAGAACATCACCCTGCCAACAAGAGTGCGTATAGTCGAGGCGATGGTTTTCCCAGTTGCAATGGATGGCTGTGAAAGTTGGACCTTAAGGAAGGCTGAGCGCCAAAGAATGGAGGCCTTTGAACTCTGGTGCTGGAGAAGACTCCTGCGAGGCCCTTGGACTGCAAGGTGATCCAACTGGTCAGTCCTAGAGGAGATCAACCCTGACTGCTCTTTAGAAGGCCAGATCCTGAAGATGAAACTCAGATCCTTTGGCCACCTAATGAGAAGGAAGAAGAACCTAATGCTGGGAAAGATTGGGGGCAAAAGAAGAAGGGGACGACAGAGAACAAGGTGGCTGGATGGAGTCACTGAAGCAGTGAGCTTAAATGGTCTCAGAGGAATGGTAGAGGACAGGAAGGCCTGGAGGAACGTTGTCCATGGGGTCGCAATGGGTTGGACACAACTTCACAACTAACAACAACAACAACAACCAGTCCAAAGAGACTCTCGAATTTCCAAAGTCTCAGCTCACAAGCCCACCTCCAGGGTATTTTTATCCAAGGTCAAAGCTCAGACCGCAATTCGCCAGTCCCAAGGATTCAATTTATGCCCTGAGCAGCATATATAGGAGGGGACAGAGATAAAGAAGAGGGGTGCTCCTTCCACAAGCTGGAAATCTGGTGGGGCAAAAAACGAACAACATCCAACCAATCAAGAATTAAGTATATATATATATATACATATGTATATATTTTTTCCTTCTTACCTGGGTGCAGTCCTCTTAGGGAGCCCCCAACCTGATGTTTCTTTTTCTTTAAATTTTCTGGGCCTGTTTCAAAAGTTTGAGAGTTACCTTTTGTGGTTTGGAAATCTCTCTCTCTCTCTCTCTTTCTCACTCACTCTCTTTCTTTCTTTCTTTCTCTCTTTCTTTCTCCTCTTTTTCTGTCTGTCTTTCTCACTCTCTTTCTGTTTCTCTTTGTCACAGGGTCTCCTGTGAGAGAAAGAGAGAGAAGGGGAATCCCAAATATGGCTCTCCCTCTCTCTCTCTCTCACTCTCTCTCTCTCTCTCTTTCTCTCTGTTTCTCTCTCTCTCTCCTCTTTCTCTCTCTCTCTCTTTCTCTCTCTCTTTCTGTCTTCTTTCTCACTCTCTCTCTCTTTCTCTCTCTCTTTCTCTCTCTTTCTCACTCTCTCTTTCTCTCTCTCTCTCTCTCTCTCTCTCCTCTCTTTCTCTCTCTCTCTTTCTGTCTTCTTTCTCACTCTCTCTTTCTCTCTCTCTTTCTCTCTCTCTCGCTCTTTCTCACTCTCTCTCTTTCTCTGTTTCTCTCTCTCTCTCTCCTCTTTCTCTCTCTCTGTCTTTTCTC
Organism: Pantherophis guttatus; assembly: GCF_029531705.1. The sequence continues at coordinate 5,051 of NW_026843929.1, read as the reverse complement.
ACTCTCTCTCTCTCTCTCACTCTCACTCTTTCTCAGTCTCTCTCTTTCTCTCTGTTTTTCTCTCTCTCTCCTCTCTTTCTCTCTCTTTCTGTCTTCTTTCTCACTCTCTCTCTCTGTTTCTCTCTCTCTTTTTCTCACAGGGTCTCCTGTGAGAGAAAGAGAGAGAAGGGGAATCCCAAATATGGCTTTCTCTCTCTCTCTCTCTCTCTCTCTCTCTTTTTTTTTTTTTAAGCGGAAGAGGGGAGAGCCCCTCTCTATGTGCCAAGCCCTCCCCGACACCGACACCGAAGCTGGAGAACGGGATGCTGCAACCCCTCCATTCGTCGCCCTGAGTGAAGAGAACCAGATTTCCCCGCCCCCCCCCCTCCCCACGGAGCTCGGAGAGAATATTTGGGAGATATACGGAATATGTGTAAGAAAGAGAGAGGAAAAGAAGTAGAAGGGGGGGAAAGGGGGGGAGGTTTAGATAATTGGAGTGCTCAGAGAACCAGCAAACCGGAGCTGCGAAGTTTTTGCAGCCCTCCAGCATCTGAACGGTGCCAAGGAAAGAAAAGAGGAGCCGGGAAGGGGGGCGTGGGGGGGGGCGGTGGATAACTAGGAAGCTGGGAAGTAAGGGATGAGATGGGGTGGGGTGGGGGAGATGGCGGAGCGCTGGTGCTTCGGGGCTGGATAAAGAGCGATTGTCCAGGGTGGAACAAAAGGCCTCACCGGCAGGGAAGGTCCCGTGGCCGAGCGAGCCCGTCCGTCTGTCCGTTCACTGAACTTGAACTTGGGGGGGAAAAACTTTTCGGTGCTGAGAAATCTTTAAGGGGCACCTCGGGGCGGCCTGTCTGAGGCTGGGAAGGAAAGACGGAGGGGGGGGGGGTTTCCCTGTTTTTTCTCAGGACCTCCGTCCCTGCACGGAATACCAAATGAGGCTAACCCCTCTGTTTCCTTTCCCCCCACCCCACCCCCCCCAAAAAAGCAGAGCTGGTGGGGAAAGGGGGAGCCGCGCGCACCCAAACACTGGTGCGATTCAGCCTCTTCCAGGTTGGGAAGGCAGCGTCTCTCTCTCTCTCTCTCCCTTAAAGTACAGTTAATTGAGTCGGGGGCACAACCTCCGACGCCCCTCCCTCCAACGGCATTGCAATTAAACCTGGGATTTATTCAAAACCCCCCACCCCACCACCCTTTCTTCCTGGGTACAATGCCAGCTCACTTTTCTCATGCACGGCTCTAATTATTGATTCCCGCAAAAGACGCCCCCCTCCCCCCTTGCTAAAAAAAAAAAAGAGGGGGGGGGGAAGAGGGAGAATTTTTTTTTTTATTTTATTAAAGGGAAATAAAGGCTGAATGCCCAGCCAAAGAAATGAAAGGGGGCCTTAAGAGAGAAATGGCTCAGGCCGCTTTCTCTCTCTCTCTCTCTCTCTCCCCCTCCCCCACCCCCAACCGGGACGAGGGAGGGAGGCATTTTTTTTAGAAGCACGTGCAGAGAGCCTGGATTGGCGCCCCTCCGGCTCCCACCCCGCCCGGTTCGAGTTTAATTTCCCACTGCAAAAGCGAACGGGCGTCGCCACTGACTTCAAACCGCCACTACCGTCCCCAAATCGCCATCATATACACCCCCTCTTCAAGGAAAGGGAAATTAATTGATCATAGAATAAGGTTGGGGATGGCCTTGCTCCAGTTTTTTTTTTTTTTTTTTTTTTTTTACAGCTTTAGGGAACGATCCCGATTCCATTCCCGAGAGAAGGTGGGGAACCCCTGAATTGAGCCTGGGTACAGAGCTCCTAGACCTTAGAGGGAACCGTCTGGTTTGAATATCCCTTTCAGTCATCTCTTTCTTCCATCCTGTCTTCTTCAACTTTGCTCTGATTTATTGCTTTGTAAAATGGATTGTTCTCCATCCAGCCGACCCGACTCTACCCTGAATTAAAGGATTATAGGGTCATAAAAGGGAATTTTATTGGCCACCCATTTTGCCATAAGGTAACTCTTGGGTAGCTTACAATCATTATATGTATGTATATAGTTGGTAGGGATTTTAATTCTCATTCTCTCTCTAATATCTATTTCATACATGTATATGTAATATCTATCTCTCTCTCTCTCTCTCACACACACACACACACATCTATCTATCTATCTATCTATCTATCTATCTATCTATCTATCTATCTATCTATCTATCTAGCCCTATCATTATCTATCCATCTCTACCTATCTATCTCTATCATCTATCTATCCATCCCTATCTATCTATCTATCTATCTATCTATCTATCTATCTATCTATCTATCTATCTATCTATAGAGAGAGAGAGAGAGGGAGGGAGAGAGAGAGAGGAGAGATAGACAGACGGATAGATAGATGATAGGGATGGATAGATAGATGATAGGGAGATAGATGGATGATAGGAATAGAGATAGAGATAGATAGATAGATAGATAGATAGATAGATAGATAGATAGATAGATAGATAGATAGATAGATAGAGGCAGGCAGGCAGGCAGGCGGGCAGGCAGGCAGATAGGGATGGATAGATAGATGATAGAGATAGATAGGTAGAGATGGATAGATAGATGATAGGGATAGATAGATAGATAGATAGATAGATAGATAGATAGATAGATAGATAGATAGATAATATCAAATGCTATAATTCAATTACAGATGGGGAGGGTGGGGGCAGGGTGAGGGAGGAGGTGGGATCTGTTGTTGAGGACTTCTGCATATAGTCATGTTGGGGAAAGTATAATTAGAGGAAGCCAAGCAAAACAAGCCTAGATCATCTCCTTTTTTTATGGTAAGACTGAAGTTGGCCGTGATCTGAAGTCCCCAGTGGGTTATGCACAGTCCAGTGAATGATGGACTAGCTTTGACGCACAAGAGGGTGCTGAAAACATGCATCTGAAGGCTTGGTTCCTTCCTTCCAAGGAAGTGTGCACCAACCTCAGCTGCACATCACAAGCTAGGAAACCTTGGTACTAATGGGTTTCTCTTAGCCTGGTAATAGAACATCCAGAAGAGAGACAAGCTCGGAGAACATCCAGAACTCAATAGCACAGTTCCGTTATAGGGCTGTCCTGCTTGTATGATTTTGGAAGACCTTTCCTGGCCCAAGCTGAGGTTTTGGTTACCAATTCTTGCTTTGCTTTGCTTTGCTTTGCTTCCAGCTGTCAGCAGTTGAACCATCTTCTCCTCTCTATAGGAGAGATCCTATCGGAACACATTCATCATTTGTGTTTACACCAGAGTTAATTGAGATAGTTTTGCACTTGCTCTTATGCTAAACAGTGTTTCTCAACCTTGGAAGCTTGAAGATGGGTGGACTTCAACTCCCAGAATCCCCTAGCCTCCCTTTCTTCCTTTCCTCCCTCCCTCCTTCCTTCCCTCCCTTCCTCTCCCTCCCCTCCCCTCTTCTTCTTCCTTCCTTCCCTCCTTCTTCTCTCTCTCCCCTCCTTCCCTCACTTCCATCCTTCCCTCTCTCCTCCTTCCTTCCCTCCCTTCCTTCTCCCTCCATCCTTCCTTCGCCTTCCCTCTCTCCCTCTCCCTCCCCCTTCCTTTCTTCCTTCCTTCCTTCCTTCCCTCTCTTCCCCATCCTTCCCTCACTCCATCCTTCCTTCTCCCTCCCTTCTTGTCGCCATCCTTCCTCCTTTCTTCCTTCCCTCCTTCCCTCTCTCCTTCCCCCTTCCTTCCTTCCTTCCTTCCTTCCTTCCTTCCTTCCTTCCTTCCTTCCTTCCTTCCTTCCTTCCTTCCCTCCCCCTAAGAAACTCGCACATATCCACCGGCACATTTATCTCCTTATTTAACTCCGACAGAGATCTTTTCGGGTTCCTGGGAGGGGTCTAAGGAGAGGAAGACCTTTCCCTCCCCTGGCTCTCCTGTCCCCCACGGGGCCCATCGGAGCTGGCACTGAGTAAGGAGGCCGGGGAGCGGTTCGGAGCGCTCAGGACCCCTGCCCGCATTCCTTCAGGGGAAGGGGGCGGAGGGGGGCGATGGTAACGGAGGCCTTTCTCACCCTCCGCGGGGCCTGGCTGGATTCTCGGCACGTCCCCGTCTCTTCCACCGCTCCAGCTATTCAGCCTGTAATTGAACGTCAATGGCAGCTGGCGATGAGGTCAGTGGCGCCGGCGTTTCTCACACATTTTTCATGCAAATCCCTTCGACTCTAAACAAATTTGAATAAACCCCCATTGTGCCGGGCCTTCTATGGGCTCCGCGCTCCCTGTCCCCACCCACCCCCACTCCGCCCGCCCCCCAAATAAAGTTCCACGGGTCTCTCTCGCTCTTTCTCTCTCAACAGACTCCCCCAGCCAAGGGCGGAGAGAGAGAGAGAGAGGGGAGGGGGGCAAGATAGTGGTTTATTTTCCTCCCTCCACCCCCCGCAGCCCTCCCCCCCCCACCCGTAAAGGAAGGTGGGGGTGGGGAGGGAGAAATAATTTAGGACCCACGAAAGAAGAAAAAAATAGGCCAGTCTGGGCCAGATCTAAAACTGTAAAACTAAAGGCGGGGGGGGGGCGGAGGGGGGTTGGGGGGGGAACCCCGCTAGGAGGGAAGGCGGTTGGCTCTATCAATACTAGGAAAAAGAGCTAAATGGTTCCAAGTGAGACGGTGAAGTGCCTGGATTGGAAAGAAGAAAGGATTTTCCAAGGGGGGGGGTGGGGGAGGCGGGGGGGGCAGGTGTTGTGAAAGACACACAAAGGCTTCAGTCTTGCTCTCCTCCGCCCCCCCCCCCCCCCCCCCCAAGTTTACATGTGCCACGTTGATCGGTTTCTATCTAGAAGTCAGCTCCATTCAGTTTAATGGGATTGGCCCGTTGGGGCTTTTCCCTCCCCCCCCACCAAAAAAAGTTATTTCATTCATTTGCAGACCTACAACCTCAAATATCTCTCCCCACCCCGAACAGGGGTCTGTTTGTTACCTTGCTTTCGGTCAAGCTTTTCTACTTTTTCGGGGCTTAAAGTGGCCCAAAATCTTTAATGCGTGGACGCATGTGCACCCACACCCACCCACAAACACACCCACACAAAGAGACAGAGAGGGAGGGAGAGGGAGGGAGAGGCAGGGAG